>RJWJ010000079.1:224566-386126 GCA_004363605.1 Indri indri
TAGCACATCCGAGCATCCGCTTAAACATCACCGCTGAAGGGAAGCCTTCTCTTCCCTGGACCAGGTTGAGTGTCCTTCCATAAACCCCTTAGCATCGTGTTGTTCTCTCTTCTTAACTCTTATCACACTTGCAATTATTTGGTCATTGTCTATGACCCCTCTGGATCTGCAGTCCCCAAGCCCTGGTACGGGTCTGTGGTCTGTTAGGGACCAGGCCACAGAGCTCCTCCACCCCGCTTCCCACTTCCCCACCTCCACCATCCATGGAAAATTTGTTTTCCATGAGACTTAGGAAATGGGGGAGAGACACAGCAGGAGGTGAGCAGCGGGTGGGCGAGCGAAGCTTCATCTGTATTTACAGCCGCTCCCCATCACTCGCATCACCACCTGAGCTCCGCCTCCCCGCCTCAACCCCATCTGTGGAAAAATTGTCTTCCATGGAACCAGTCCCTGGTGCCAAAAAGGTTGGGGACCGCTGCTCTAGACCATGAATTTTACAAAGACAGAGCTCTGTCTTGTTTCCCACCATCTTTGGCATCAAGAGCAGGACCAGGCAGAGAACAGATGTCCAACAGATATTTGCTGAGAGAGTGAGTGAATTATGAGGCCCATCTCTATGGAAGACCAAATTTCTGAAAATTGGCATTAGTCCCTTGTGAGTCCTAGAGGCTGAGACCAAGCTGGTTTATCTTTGTGGCTATGGTGCCCTGCACCGTGCTGGAACATTGCAGTCACTGAGGTCATGGCAGAGCACAAGACAGGGTCTCCTCGCACGGGGCTCTCCTCCTCTGCCCGACTCCAGAAGACCAGCTCAAGTTCACCTGCTACAGGAAATCTTGCCCCTCCAACCCAGCCCCAAATCACCTCCCTCTTCTCAACTCTTATAGCCTTAATGGCTGTGCCATTCACTTAGCCCTTGTCCCATCCCGTCTTCTCATGTCTCTCCCATGAGCTCCTTGAAAGCAAAAGCTGTGTCTTTTCTTTAATCTCTCAACTCCTAATTACACAGAGTCTGAGCTTAATACATGTTGATTGAGAGCTAACAAGAAATTTAATTTGTTTCCAAAAAGATTTTATAAACTCCTTCCCTGGTGGGCTTTGAAAAATGGGGTAGATTTTGAGGTGTATGGAAAGCTGAGTGAGAGCTTTTCTGGAAACTCAAAGGTAAACTTCACTGAGTCCCCATCCAAGCCTTCATCTCTATGAAAAAGTGTCTTACTGACACCGTAAAAATGAGAACATACTGTTTTTGTGTTCCTTCACTTTAGACAGAGCCTGGTGATCACAAGAGGAACATGGGAAGATATACAAATACATGAAATAGAACAATGTGCTCCTGAATGACAGGTAGGTCAGTGAAGAGATTAAGAAGGAGATTAAAAAATTTCTTCAAACAAATGAAAATGAAAACACAGCACATCAAAACCTATGGGATACAGCCAAAGCAGTAATCAGAGGAAAGTTAATAGCAGTAAGTGCCTACATCGAAAAGGTAGAAAAGCTTCAAATACACAGAGCCTGGCGTTGCCAGACGTGCTGAGACCTCAGAGGGCTCTGGAGTGACCGGCGGCATCCTCCACTCCAGATAAACACAGACAGGCTCATCCTGCTGGGGACAGAGTAAGAACCTGCCGGGAAAGCTGGGCATGGATTGTGGCATTAGCACAGGAAGGACAAGGAGCAGCACACAGGTGACCCTGTCACCTCAGAGAGGGGCCAGCCTCCATCAGCCTCCTTCCACAAGGCCCTGTGCCCACGCTCACTGGCACATGGCCCTGGCCCACAGACAACGCGCAGCCTTGCCCGGCCTCTGCGCCAGCGTTCCGCCTCGCAGGGGCTCCGCAGGCCTCTCGCCACCCTTCCTCATAGGCAGACACAGGAGAGGCTCCTCAGAGGGACCCTGGGGGTGTGGCGGATCCATTCACCTGCTTCTGTGTCACGGTTAATTACTCACTCGACACCAAGTGATCTGTACTGAGACTTTGATGAGATCCTGCGAAGCCTTCAAATTGGGGATTATGAACTGCAGCGTGCTGTCCCGAGGTCGGTTTGAATTGTTCTAAAGCTCTGATTACTACATGATCACCTCCTTTTTAACCTGAAACCCTTTATTTTTCATTTTTCAAAAGGAAAAAATTATAGAGTGCTTTGCAGGAGGCAAAGGGCTCGATTGTTTGTTTCAGCTACACGAAAGCTCGACTGATCAATATCTAAATCCTCAGAGCTGCGGGCAGCTAACTGCTTCTCAGTCATCTCCCCAGTGGGGTGTTTGACCTCTGCCTCCAGGGAATAAGAAACAACAACCTCTCAATGGCATTTCGCAGGGATATAATGCAAAGGTTAAACATACATTGTTTTAAATATATCTGTGATCCTACCTAGTTTAATAATCACGGAGACTCCCTGCAATCCTTTTAGCCTGATTCCTTATCGTGCTGGTCTCTCGAAGGCAGAAGGACTTTGCATCTCCCCGTATTTGCTATGCCCTGGAAATACGGGGTCACTGAGAGCTGCCTGGGCTTCAGCTGCACACACTCCCATGCTCCCTGCTGCAGCAGCGGGCGGCCTTGCCTGGCGACCGGGCGGCTAGAACACTGCCAGCCACGTTGAGATGCACCATAAGTGTAACACACGGTCTTTAAAACTTAGAATGGAAAACAATGTAAAAACTCAGATTAACTTTATTAAATATTTGATTATATATTGAAATGATAATGTTTTGGATGTGCTGGGTTAGATCAGAGCATCTCAACCTCAGCACCATCAACATCTGGGCCAGGTAAGTCTTCGCCGTGGGAAGGGGAGGGGGGTCCCCTGTGCCTGGCAGGATGTTTAACGACATCCCTGGCTTTCGCCCTCCAAATGCTTCTAGCGCCTTCCCAGTTGTGACAATCAAACATTGCCTAATGACATTGCTAGATATCAGCAGATGCCCCCTGGGAAGAAAAATCTGCCCTGGCAGAGAACCACTCGAATAAATAAAATATGTTATTAAAATTAATACCACTATTTCATTTTCCTTTTTTAATGTAGTTACTAGAGAACCTAAAATTATGCATGTGGCTTGCATTTGTGACTTGTATTATATTTCTACAGGACAGTGCTACCCGTGCCTTTGGGTATAGGAGTGTCTTGGGACCCGGGTTCATGCCTTTTCATGGATGCATCACCAATCTGAGAACAGAGGCCCCAGGGGCCTTGCGTGGGGGAAAAAGGTAGGCTCAGAACCCCGCTAAGTGGTGTGTACAGGGAGGCTTGGCAGGTAGGCACTGGCCCACGGAAGACACTCAGGAGCATAAGACGAAGGAAATGGGACAAACACCAGAAAGTCACGGACCAGGCCCACGGGCGATGGAAAAACACACTTGCGACACATCATGGAGTTGAGAAGTGGATTCTTAGTAGTTGTTGTGAAATCACGGCTGCCCTGATAAAATATATACCACTGGATACCGACCACCTCGGGACGCCATGTTCTCCTTTAACTGAGAAAGCTTTTCTGGTGTCAAAACCGTAGGAAAAAATGTATCATCTGGGGGCATCGCGAGTCAGTCAGCACACAGGTTCCCGGGGCTCCTTGACACCGTTTCATTTTCTGCTTTCCAGTTCTGATCCCCTTGGCCCGCCTTTCCTCAGCTGTTCTTTCCAGTTCTGGGTTCACCTTCCCACCCGTCACGTCCCACCCAGACCACAGAGCCCTCAGAAGTTTGCTACTAGGCCCCAGCTCGCCTGTCCCCCCGGTGCTCCCAGCCTGCTCTGCCGTGGTCACCTCTCCCAGGCTGCGAGTCTTTGCTCAGACCGCATCTTCCCCACCACCTCCAGCCGTTCCTAAATCGGTCCCCTTCTGGCTCTCCTGACAGTTAGACCCTGACTTAGGAACATAGCTAACTTGATCACATTAAAATTACTCAAGAAGATATTTTTCTCTAGAAAATCCAGATTTTTTATTTTGAGCTAGAGATGTGAATGTTGTTGGAATCCTAAATAGGAAAAAAAAGAAAAGAAAAACAGGAAAAGCATGCCTATTACACATTAAAATAAATTTCAACAATGGCCTCTCGGCTGGGAGACCCAGGCTGTCGTGTTCTGCAAGAGCCACCAAGCTAAGTGCTCAAGCCCCCAAAATCACAGGAGGTTCCTGCAGCAGCAGAACCCAAGAGACGGGGCTGTCACGTTCCTCAACCCCAGAGCCTCCAGTCCTCTTCTGTTCCATCCATTCCATCCTTCTGGCAAGTCCCTCAGATATTGGGAGCACTTTTTACAGGAGCAGCACAGCCCAAGAAGGGAATTCTGTGAGCCTCCTCCCAACCTCCATCACAGCCTGGGTCAACCCCATGCGCTCCTGAGCCCCAGGGGGCAGAACATGTCATATAATGAAAGATTTCCAGGAGAAAAGAACTTTCGCTAAAGAATGTGTCGGCAGATTTCAGTGGAAACCCTGAATAAAGAAGAAGGGTGACATTGTCCTAATGTCCCTTGCCTTCGGGTTTTCCAAGATAAGTTTCATTTCCAAACACTCTACTCCTGGTCCTGCTGCTGATTTGCTACTACTCTTCTTTCCTTTTGGCCTTGGTTTACCCAAAATGACTATCTCTGAGCCCTGAGGCTCTGTGACTCTGTGTCCGACCAGCTCTCCAGCCTTGGGTTCCAGCATCACTCCAGTGGGACTGGGCCTAGAGCTCATGCACCTGATCGCCAAGGCGCTGTGACCAAGGAGAACTTTCTTCCTGATAAAGAGAAGTCCATACCCCAGCTCCACTGGGTCCCGGCACATCTGCCAGGTCCTGTCCCCGACCAAGGTCATCCGTCTTCCTGTGGGAGCCCAGATGGACGGGAGCACATTCCCACCTCAGCCCTGCAGGAGCACGGAAGTTCAAAGCCCCAAGAAGAGCTCAGCCTAAGGTGGGTTCATGAATGCTTTATTGGCGTTCTGCCGAGCAGTTACCCCCATGCTAAGCGAGCCAGAACAAGCCTTCTAAGCCGTGGTGATGGATGCATGCAGGGAACCTGTGGGAGTTATTAATATTCATGTTCCTGTCACACTTTTGCAAGTAATGGAAGCTTGTTTTCTGTAGCACATCATTAGGTGAGGAAGACAAGTGGCCTCGTAGAGTTTTGAAGCCCAAAGGGCGATCACCCAAGACCCAGAAGGGGTGAAGGGAAGAGTAGACAAGGTAAGAGAGATGAAGGTGTGAAATTTTCTTTCTGGACACTCACAAAAGATCCTTTCAGTGAATTCAGACCCTCGTGGGGCCGTACAAAGCAAGCAGTTGTGGAATCTGGGGACTGCTCAGTCTCGCCCCCTCACTGAGGACAGCAGGACTCAAAATGAGGTGTCTGAGATCACAGATTTGAGAGCAGGAGTGGAGAGTTCGGATGTCTGGGCTGAGCCCTCTTGCCTGCTGTGGCACACGGGAGGGACCTGCAGACCCAGGATCAAGCCAGCAGGGAGCACTGGGGACAGGGCCGGCAGAGTGGGCAGCGACTACGGGAGCAGTCAGTGGGGCGGCGGGAGGGGAGTGGTGATTTCAAACAGGCCTCTCGGAGCTGCCACTTCCCCTCCCCCTAAGGGATACAGTGCCTGGTTACGCCAGAAGCTGCTTTCACGCCCCAGAACCTTCTCACCCAGCATTATCCCTAGGTGCGTGACATCTCTCTGCCTCTGTGCCTCTGTTTCCTCATCTGCAAAATGGGTATAAGAGTAGTACATCATTTTGTTGTGAGAGTTGAAAGAGTTAATATACATAAAGGGCTTAGAGCAGCACGGGTGAGGAGCACACCCCATTAACTGTGAGTTACTGCCATTATTCCCGTTAGTACTGTTAATATTTATGTGTCCATTTTCCTCGGTAGACTGAGTTCTCTGAAAGCAGGATGTCTCGTATTTGTTACCCCAAAGCCCAGCACTGCGCCAGCACAATTTAGTTGCACAATAAATACCTAACAAATCAATAAATCGATGAATGAATGGCACACTCTCTAATCCTACCATTGTCGATGGGCCTCGCCCCATCCTCAGGCTACATGGAGTCATTTCTTCCTAATAGCATCAGGTCGTTAATTCATTCAACAAACATTTACTGATCACCTGCTCTGTGCCAGGTACTGTTCTGATGCAGAGGTGAGGAAGCCTGCCCGGCGGCTGCAGGGGGGCGGGCCTACCGGTCAGAGGGAACGGAAAGTGCAAAGGTCAGCTCGTTTGTACTGTGCCCTGGTGGTGACAGCTCAGCGACGTCCATCACGCCTTACTAACATGGAGAGGGTTTTCTCCAGCACCCGAGTGGTGGAGGCCAGCCGGTGGCCTGCCTTCTTACGCAAAGCCAAAGACCATCAAATAGCGACGGCCCTTAATGAACTAAGGGGTGTTTGTGGAGTGGAACTGGCTTTCTAAACCTGGTCAGGAAGGACACTCCTGAAAATTCCAGATCTGTTTCTGTCTATATAGCACAAGCCCTTTTCCTCCTGGATACACCAATTACGTGAGATACTGACTGGAACATGCCTGGCACGGTACCTGGCGCACTGTCATGCCTCTCAGTGGTTCCTGTTATTCCAGTCTCATTCCCGAAGCCTCCCCGACTCCCACCCTTCTGGACGCTACAAAGGAGGGAAACTCCTGGAGGGCCCGTTGTTCCGTTGCTACCCGGGGAGCGTGGCTGGGGAGGGGAGGACAGAGATAACCGACAATTAACGTGTATTTTCTGCACCAGACTGTGCACAGCTTGAGCGCAGCAGCCTCCAACTTCGTGCCCACGCACGCCACCCAGCAGAGCACCTGGCACATGGTAGATGTTCAATAAATGCCTGCTGAAAGGATAAGCGAGAAGTGGAGCGTGGTGCCACAGGCCGGGCACGGTACTATAACGGCCGTTTCCAGAAGTCCAGCCACGTTTCTCTGCCAGCGGGAGCTGGTGACACCCGCACAGAGAGCCTTGACCGCGACGTGACATCTCAAGAGCTTAATTCTCCCACCGCCTCACGCGCACACCCCCTCAAATGCCACCTGGCGTTTGGGTCATGAGTGAGTGGCAGCCCAGAAAGGGGGTCTGGGTGATTTTACTGAGTTCAGCTTTGCTGGCATTTAGATCAATCGTCCCTCTCTGTGATTTTAAACTTTGGCTCAGTGTTCTCCGAGAAGGCATAAATTATTAAACAAAGGAAAGCAACGCTGGCTTCAGATCAGATGGTAATTAGCATCACCTAGCACTGAGAAAAGTCCCTTCATGTGGCTCGTGTGTCAGCAGAAGGAGTTTAGGATTTGGCAACGACGCTCAAGTTCTGGCTGATGTTAATCTCAGACATGCCTGGAAACCCAAGTTCGGGCACTGGCCCCCACTATGGCAGGGAAGGGGAGAGAAGCGAGAAGGCAGGAGGGAAGAAAGAGTAAATCTCAGTATAAGAACAAAAGAAATTTCCACTGATGGCACATCTCCTGTGTACCGTCTATGATGCACATACGATCTCATTTTAATTTTTACATCATGGGGCAGGTGCTATGTCTCTGTTTTGCAGATGACGGAATTGAGGTTCAGAGAAGTTAAGCAACATACCCAAAGGCACGCAGCCAGTGGAGGAGCTGGAAGTGGAACCCGGGTCCGCCTCGCACTAAGCCGCCTCTTCTCAGAAGCCGGCGTGGAACCCGCAGGTGGCCATGACGTCCCCCGCAAAGGGCTCCACGGACGACCAGCAACAACGCCCCGGGAAGAACTTAGCTGTGGGCTATGCCCTGTGGACAGGCACACCGGGAGGGAGGAATGAGTCTTTACACATTTCGGAAGCACCAGAGTTATTTCTTCCCTGTGAGAAGAAGGGGACCTTTCTTTACAGCCAACTGAACGGAACTCACGCTGTCCTAGAGCAGTTTCCCGGCTTTTCCTTTGCTATGGTCCCCTTAAAGCAGCCTGGGTAGACACCTGTTTCCTAATCACCACAAAATTTTACTATGCTATATATTATACATATGCAGACATACATATGTGCTTTATATGTAAAAAGCAAGATTTTGCCCCACCAAGAACTAATTCTTGCTTCCAGTTAGAACGCACATCCTAGAGCAGGTCAGGGTCAGTGGTTCTTTCATTCATTCAACAGTATTTATCATGGGCTCCATAAATGGGCTTCAGACCAGAGCCTTCCGCACTCACTTCCCTCCTGAAAAGTGGGACTGACGCTAAATTGTCACATGGAAGAGAAGGAGAAGCCACGTGACGAGGAGAACTGCAGGGAGCGAGGAGAAAGGCAGAGGAGAAGAGACAGGGTCTGCCGGGGGGTGGACCCCAGCGGAAGCCAGGGCAGCCCGTCCGTCCACGACCAGCAGAAGCCAGGGCGGCCCGTCCATCCATGACCAGCAGAAGCCAGGGCGGCCCGTCCATCCACGACCAGCGGAAGCCAGGGTGGCCCGTCCATCCATGACCAGCGGGCCCCCCGCCCCCACATTGGTGTCCACGGTGCTCCTACCCCAGGGCACGGGACCCCGGGAAGGCTGGCTTAGCGTGTCCAGCCACAAAAGCAGCAGAGGCTTGTCTGCGTCACCACGTCAAAGAGCCCCAGGGTACTAGGACAGAGAGGGTCTTCAATCTCTCCTAACTAACCTCATTTCACAAAGAGGAAACTGAGGCGCAGAGGGAAGATGCAAAGGGGAGCGATCCACCGGAGGTCTTGGTGGCCTTATTAGTGGCAGGGGGACAAGAAGCCAGGTGCCCTATACCTTTGCAGAGCATTGGGTCAGATCTAACCTGGGCATATCTCAGGAAAGACGCTGATTGGGATGAAGTCCAAGCTCAGTGCCCTGCTCGGAACAGGTGCTACGGCCACTGGGAAACGGGCAGACGTCTGTACCCATGTGGGGCGATAACCAAGGGGCTGGGAGCGGTGGAGCCCAAGATGAGCCGGTGAGAGACCAACCGTGCAGATAAGCACCAACACTCTTCATGCCATTCCAGAAGCCTGCGCCCCAGTGCTGCTTGCAACGAGCAAGAAGAAACACCTACAGTAGGCTGAGGTGTTATTCGGGGAACACTGAGAGCTGAGGTCTGGATTCTCAGGGAAAAAACATGCCAGATAAGCTGCAAGAAGACGTATCCTTCAAACCCCAACTGAAATGCCACCTCCTTCAGGAAGCCCTCCCCAACCCTCACCCCATTCAATCAGAAGTCAACACTCCCTCTCTCAAAACAGATTGTATCGTTTTTGAGGTACTATATTGCCTTGTATTACAATCACTATTGCATTCATTTTGCATACATCGTAACTCCCTTTTTAGCGTATAATCTACATTTTATGTGTAGATATAAAGCTAGAGATATAGTATAGATTTCATATTCTTTCAATGCCTAAAAGTGGGCCTCGCCCCCAATATATACTCCGTAAACATTTGCTTAATGAATATTCTTGCATAAAATCTATCCTAGAAATAAAAGATTATAACCGATTCAACAAAATAGAATTCAAAGAAGAAAAGCATTTAAGCACTGAATTTTTTTCCTAATTCCAAAATGAATTCTCTCTTTTGGGATTCAGAAAGTGACAGGAGCCGTTGACCCTGGAAAATGGGGAAGGGAAGCGGAATCCATCAGGCAACGCAACAAAAATCGTTATTCACCTGCGAGCCCTCAGCCTCTGCCAGCTGCTTCTCGGGATGAAGAGTTTTCGCTTCTCAGGGATGGAGGAAATAGGGGGAGCTCGGCCAATAAAGGTAAATGAAAGAGTTGACACCATCGGAAAGGCATGCACAACCCCCCAGAGTTCTAACGGGTCAGGCAAAACAGGATTGAGAAAAGGGCGGAAGTCCGCGTGGCGAAAGACCCACAAACCGCCAGTGCAAAAATGAAATTCCGAAACGTCAAAGCCAGGCAGGTCGGAAAGAAAACGCTGCTTCAAAGATTCCGTGTAAGACCTTGGTTACCCCTCTGGAGAGACCACACACACACACACACACACACACACACACGCACTAACGCGTGCACACGTAACCTCTGAGAATGTTCCCAGGTCTTGGCAACCTCCCAACAGCCATTGTGGCCAACGGCTGTGCCCTGTGGTCCCGAACTACCTGCCTGGTGAACACAAGCCAGAAATTGCAGCTGAGGATCTCAGGACCGTGGAAGCTCACAGCAGCCAGGTGACGTTAGGCCCGAGGGAAGAGCTAGCTCAAACATTTCACTGGAGATCATTCCGAAAAGCAGCTGCCTAAATAACAGCCCAGCTCCAGTACGATTTCCCTTCTGGATAAGAAGGGTCGTTTATTCTGCCACGATACGAGCTGTGAGGCAGGAAAAAATATTCAGGTAAAAGAAGCTGATAACGTGATAAAATCTTTGTTTTTCTTCCTACAGAATTTGAAACCATCTTGGACACAAAGATCTAGAAATGTCCTCTGACATAACTTCTCTCTGCCGTTCTATAATGATCCTGCCTTCATAAAATAGCTAGAACATATCCAACATTCACTATGTGCCCAGCACCGTTAAAGGTATCTACAAGTATTAACTCATTTAATCAATGCAAAAAAATTCTACAAGTTAAGAAATATTATTACTCCCATTTTTATGGATGAGGAGACTGAGGCCCTAGGAGATTAACTCATCCAAGTTCACACAGCTCTGGAACTCTCATTCTTATGCACTATGCTATACCACGTCTCATGTTAGGATTCCAGGGAAACCCTCTTAAATTTTTATCTCGTTTCCTGTCATTGAAACAGAGTAACCCTCAATTTTTCCACTGGAAATACAGGCATGTTCCTGAGGATTTATCCACCTCAGTAAATCCAGTGGGATCTTACCGGGCACCTGCTAGGCGAGAGTCAGGGCAGATGCAGGGCAGCGGCATCTGGTGGCAGGAGGCAGCGGTCTCCTCACTGCCGCTCACCCCCACGCAGGAGGCGCACTGGTGCGGACCAGCGCTCGGGGAGCTGCCGGGCCAGAAAGCCGGGCGGAATGTTCTGTGCAGTGAGCAAGGAGAGAAACCCCCTTGAGTCCCTGCTCCCGCCTTATTTGGTCCTTGACTTCACTTCCGGATTGTGTCCTCATGTTTGGCTGGGGTGCAGTGACTTCCCATCAACCCCCATCTCCCAGCGGCTCGGGGCTACGACTTAGCCCAGCTCTGCTCTGGGACGTGTTTCCCTCCATCCCCCTGTCAGATCCAGCTGTCCTCAGCTTTCTCACCGTCGGCGTGGTGAGAGACCCGGGGATGGGCGTCAGAAGAAAGGACAAAGGAAGCCGGTTTTTAGTAGTCTCTGAGCTCCTCGGGACACAAAGAAGATGCCGTGGCTCACACAGGGCGAAGCCAGCTCGCCCAGGCAACGGGCTCGACGTGAAGCCTTTAGCAACACCCTGCAGTAATAAATAATGTGCTCTTGTCTGACCTTGCCTCTGTGCATTTCTGCCTCAAAACCGGGAGGCAGGACTGTGACTGATTGAGGATTCTGGTTTTCAGGTTCGCATCCATGTCTGTCTCCATCCTGGAGACACAAGGATCAATGAGCCAAGGTTCTTCTCTTCCTAATCTAGCAGAGACAAAGTCCTATACACAGGTATTCGGGTACAGGGTAGTCCCTGCTCTGGGAACACAGCAGAGGTCGTGATGGATTTCAGCTGAGGAAATCGCAAGAGGTTTCCAGGCCGTGAGGGGCAGGCAGGATTTTAGTGGTGAGGGAGGGAAACACATCCCAGGTCAGGGGAACGCAAGGAGAGACCACGAAACATGAAGGGCACAGGCTGTGAAGATACCAGTCCTCGAAGCGCCGGGTGTGGAGGAGGCTCGATGAGAGACGAGGCTGAGGCCAGCCCAGGGAAGACTTCCCACGTCATAGTGAATGGCTGGGCTTCTGTCCTCCAAGGAGCAAGCAGGTTTTGGTATTTATTTTCGGAAGACTTCCCCCTGCCTCTCCCTTGAACTCTGGACTAGCGAGTGCAGCCGCGTGGCCTTGGCATATCCCCGCGTGTTGTCACCCACGTCTCGAACCTCATGTGTCCACACCAAGCTCTCGCTTGTCTCCTGGATCTGCTTTTCCTGAAGTCTTCCCCGTCTCTCTGCCGTTTGAGCCAAAAACCTTGACTCCTTTCTTTCTCCTACACCCCACAGCCAATCCGTCAGCAAATTCTAATGGCTTTACCCTGAAAATACATCCAGAATCCAGCCACTTCCCACCACCACCCCCATGGCCGCCACCTTGGTCCAGCCACCGTGACCTGTCACTGGATTATTGCACGAGCCTCCTGTCTCTCACCCACAGGCTAATCTCCGCCCAGAAGCCAGAGTGATCCTTGAAAAATGGAAGCCAGAGCACGTCAGTCTCGCCTTTGCTCACAACCTCGGTAGTCTCCCTCTAACTCAGAGTCATGGCCAGAGTCCCGCCTTGGCCTCTGTGTCCTCCCTGACCTGTTCCTGCCTCCCTCTCTGAGCTTCCCTCCTGCCAGCCCTCCTCCTGCATTGATTGCCCCTGCATGCCGGCCGGCCGCTCCTCCTGCACCGCCCCTGCATGCCGGCCCGTCTGCTCCTCCTGCACCGCCCCTGCATGCCGGCCCGTCCGCTCCTCCTGCATCGATCGCCCCTGCATGCTGGCCCGTCCGCTCCTTCTGCACCACCCCTGCATGCTGGCCCGTCCGCTCCTCCTGCACCGCCCCTGCATGCTGGCCCGTCCGCTCCTCCTGCACCACCCCTGCATGCTGGCCCGTCCGCTCCTCCTGCACCGCCCCTGCATGCTGGCCCACCCGCTCCTCCTGCACCACCCCTGCATGCTGGCCCATCCGCTCTGACGCACACACCACATGCTCTGCCCCGGGGCCCTCATACCTGCCACTCCCTCGGCCTGGCTTCTTTCCCCCAGGTACCTGCAGGGCTCACCCTGTGACTCCAGCCGCGTCTCTTCCCAATCACCCCTCGTCAGAGAGGCCATTCCCTGGCCTCCCGTGTAGAAAAGCAACTCCTGCAACACCCACTCTCTTGCTTTGTTTCTCCTTGTAACCGTCATCGCCACCTGATACTTGTTTGCTTGTCTGGCACCTGTCTCCTTCCGCTGGGATGTAAGCTCTGGGAGAGCAAAGACTTAGTCTGTTTTACCCACAGGTGTATCTTGGTGACTGGAGTGGCACCTGGCATACAGTAAGTGCTCAATAAATATGAAGGGTGAGCAAGCACAGAGGTGACACTCTGTCCTTTTGTGTAACGTCTAGATGGAGGGGGAGAGTTTCTAGAGTCAGAGACACCGTCAGAGAGCGCTAAAGAAGTTTGTATATGATCCCAGGCGGTCACTGATGAAGTGCAGAGCCAGGGCAGATCTTGGGCAAACATATCCACTCACGTTGTCAGAAGCGTGATCCAGTGTGCCTCCAGTGGTGTCTAGCAGCTTCAAGTCACAGAGGACCCAACTCAAAAGAACAAAGACATGAATGAGATTCTTTGTCCCTACAACAAGCATAGAGAAAAAGTCCCCATGGTTAATGGGGATGGTTAATTCAGCAGTTCAGCGATGACATCAGGGACTCAGATTTTTTTCCATCTTTCTGTTCAGATACCCTCAGCACGTTGGGTCTTGTCCGTAGTCCCGTCCCCTCATGGTCGCAAGACAGCTGTGGCAGCTGCAAGCATTACATCCTCAACTGACGACCCTCGCTATCCAGAGGCTGCTTAGAAGAGAGCACCCCTCTCCTGGGGACAGCGAGGGAAGTTTCCCAGAAGCCACAGAGCGGATTTCTCCTTCCGCAGCACCGGCAGAGCCGAATCCCACGCCTGCTTCCAACCAATGCCTGGCAAGGGGACGGGGTCGCTGTGACAACCTCGGCTTAATCAACTTTACCCCCTGGCTGGGAAGGACCACTGTCCCCTGCAGCCGGTGTCTTGGGATAACCCAACAAAATCAGGGTCCTGTCAGGAAGGAAGCAGGGGAAAGAGCTGATGCCTGCTGGGACAGGCCGAGTAAGAGCCCGAAAGGCATCCGGTTCCTCGTCCCTGGGGCCTGCGGGTGCTCCTTACGTGGCAAAGGGCTTAACAGATGTGCCTGAATTAGGATCTTGAGATGGGGGATTGGCTGGGATTAGCCAGGTGCATCAACGCAGTGAAAAGCCTCCTAATGAAGGAGGCAGAGGGAGATTCGGCAGAGAGGAGAGCAAGGCAACGCGGCCACAGAGCCCGAGGCCGGAGTGACGCGGCCGGAGCCAGCAGAGGGTGGCAGAGGCTGGGAACGGGTTCTCTCCTGGAGCCCCCAGCAGGCACCAGCCCTATGGACGCCTGGATTCTAACCCCCAAGACTCAGTTCAGACTTCCGCCTCCAGAGCTCTAAGGTAACACGTTCGTGGGGATTTAAATCACCAGGTTTGTGGTGACTTGTCACAGCAGCGATAGGAAGCTAATACTGCTGGGGAACGGCAACGTCGGCCCCAGGTAGCAAAGGCACCGGACGAGGCCTGTTGGATCTTCCAGAATCCTTTTAAACTTCTGATAAACAAACAGGGGCCTTAATGGAAAATCACTGCAGCCCTGCAGCTTCTGGCCTCTTCCACGGCAAGATGGCAAAGGCTGAGGCCAGCCCCAGCCGGTTCTCCTCCACCCGGCTCGGCCCCCTTTGTGGCAGTAGCTTGAGGAAACGCTATTTTCAGACCTGACAGAGAAATCATCTTATTTTTTAAGAGCATTAGCTTTCCCAGCTTTTTCTTTCTTTCTTTCTTGTTTCCCCAGTGAGAGGAGGAGAAAGAGCAGGCTTCATGCCCTGAAGTAGAAATAATTACTTTCGGGACGTCAAGACCGCATCCCCACCATTCATGCCACTCTGATCAAAGTCGATCGTGAATTAAGAGCAAGCCGTGGTCCTCTATCCACTATTTCTATACATAATCCTTGCCTCTCCTCTTTGAGAAAAAAAAATGTTTTTAAATGAAAATTAGTACTACCCATAGAGATAACGTTTCACGTTTATGTTCTCAAAGAGCATTAGCATCATTAGGCGGTTAATGCACACGACACTTCTCCTGGTGGGACCAGTCAGCGCTGTTACTCTCTCGGCACCAGGGACCCAGGTGCTGCAAGACTCAGCGCCCACCCGTCAACTGGCCATTCATCAGCCACAGCGCCGGGTCGACCGAATCTCCTCTCTTCCCAGCGTATGGAGGACCATTATGGGCCAACAGCCTCCAGAAAAGATTGAGTTAAAAAAAAAAAAGTTTATCGATTAATAACAGAGACCAGAAGACAATGTACAAACCCAGGGCCGCGCTGTGTAGCACAAACAGCAGAGCCGCGGGGGTCAGGGAGGGAGATGCCACTGAGGAGGTGAGTCCACGCAAAGGCCTTTGCGGTCTCCCACCTTCCACACCGACTGGGGTTCCCGCAGCTCGGGGAGGTGCCCTTTATTACGCAGTCGGACCACACGTGTGTTCTACCTACAGACAGCACAGCAGCTACATCCACAGCGGAAGAGAGCACATCAGACGTTGGTTAGTCGGGCCCCTGTGCCCCCCAGTTATGGTGACTGAGCGGGTTCAAGACCTGTGCCTTAGCTACGGCAACAAGCCTGCGCCCCGCCTGCGTCCCTGCTCTGAAGGGACAGCACAGAGAGGAACGCACGTGACGTGAAACATCTCGTTTACTGAAATGAGCTAATTCCTTAAGCAGCCCGGTGTCTCATTTAAGGCCAATAGGTGGTTTCAGTGAATTTTTTTCAGAAGGACCGAGATGAATTAAATCAGTGGTTCCAGACTTTGGGGTTTCACAGACCGATAAAACATCCTCTTCCTGCACCTCCCCGCTAAAAATGTGGGAGATTCAGGAATCCACAAAAATGTAGGAATTTATTCAGAAAAAAAAAAGAAGATATCATCTAGTAGTACCATCATTTTATTTTTAAAGAGGGTATTTTAACACCAAATAAAGCAAAAGGACCTAATCTCAGAATTCTAACAGAGAATACTCTCAGCTCCAGGAAGAGCTCACCGCGTTGTCCTGACTGGTGAAAACCGTGCGATGTTCTGGCACCAGCCGCAGAAACCCCGGGTTAAATGCATCTTACGTTCTCCTACAGGTCTCAGGTTACGAGACCCCATTTGCCATTTGGCCTTTTTACACAAATTCAAGGAAAAGCCAGGCCACACGCCTATGTCGTTCCTTGAAGCCACAGCAACAGGTGGACGGTGCCCGCAGAGGGCGGTCTTAGAGCACTTTCATCCGTCTGCCTGTCTACTCCTTCATTCATGCCACATTTATGAAGCACCTACTGAATGTCAGGGACCGTACCGGGAAGGGGGAAGCAACAATGAACTTCCAAGCCCTTGCTGACACACCACTCACGACACAAGTGCACAAAGTTGCAGCAAGACCCCAAGGAGCAGTGCCAGAGCCCATCCAGGTCCAACGAGAAGCGAGGGGGTTTGGGGCACGGGGAAGGTGGGGTGGGGCGCACATGCTGCACCCACCAAAACGTTCATCTTTCACCGTGCATACCCTGGTGACGACGGTGACAGCAGGCGCATCTCCAGACAAGGCAGACAACAACACATCCCCCTGTTCTAATTCTGGAACTGCTACGCCACCTCATTAATACGTGAAAATGTGTTAAAAAGCTGCTGATAAACAGCTGCACAGAGGCAGAAATAGTGGCCCCCGTCATATTTGTGAGCTTTAGTGACTCTCCGACACGGCACGGGAAAGGAAGCTTGGCCCGCGTGTGTGGACCGGGCGATCTGCTGTGGTGTTCCCCTTCGCTGGTAGGCATTTCGCCGTAGCACGTCTCCCCAGCCGCAGTTTAAGGACACGCCTGTGTCCTACAGCTCTGTAACGGCCTCTTTCTTAGGGAGGACCGTCACGTCGACGGGCATAGTCGTTTCCACATTCCAATTTATCAATAAAACAGAAGACTGCCCAGCACCCAGGCGTCGCACGATTTCTAACAACCGCATTTCTACTCAGCGTCTGATTAAGCAATTAGCAGATACCAGTTATACGTAAATCAGTGCAAGCCCCCAGCTGACTGAGGCCACGCAAAGTGCCTTTCGTAGGCGAGGCGAGTACACTTTCGTCCTAATCCGAGGCCAGCCCAGGAGTTAGAAGAGAGGCTTATCTGAAATGCTGCAGCCAGAGCAGATTTTCAAACCTCACAGGCCCTGCTCCCCAATTCCAGAAGCGAAAGCCCCAATTTACCTTCCCGCAGGGAGGGCTCTGCCTCCTGTTTCTCCTGCGATACTTCCAGCTGGAGAAAAAGTCGCCCTGGATCCAATTACCTCCCTTCCCTCTCACCTCTCCCCTCTCCGGTGACAGATTGACGGCCCCCTCGGGTGCTGCCTGAGTGTGCCCCAAGATTGGGGACAGCAACAGTGAGCTCACCGGATTGATTTCCACCAGGTACCTATTTAGACGGGGCCGTGGAGGCGACTTCTTCGTTGACCTTCCCTTGACCGCCTGGCCCACCCCGCAGAGGAATTACAGCCTGCTGGGGACCTTCTCTGCTGGATAAACATTACACTATTTCTGTTTGGTACCAGGTGGCAGCTTCCCCCTTCCCTCTGGGTCAGGGACTATGCATTTGTGCATCTTGATATTGTGTTTGTTTTCTTGGCAGACGGACAGCTGGCGTCTCCTCGTTGGGTGGCATGGGGGGAGGGGAGAGGTGTGACTCTAGGGGCTTGTTCTGTTTGACAAAAGGCAGCTAATAAAAAGGTGGGGGGTGGGTTAAAGCACAGAAAGCAAAACTATATAATTTAACTAAACAAGAAGAGCCTTGGATCCTGTAATTATCCAAGCAATGTAGGAAGCAGGGTAACTTAGAGACAGGGTTTTCTTTCTAGAAGCATTTAGATAATTCTCCCAGCACACACGTCTCCTGCGGCCTGGATCCTCTGGCCCCTGTCCCCAGCCCACCTCCTAGGACAGTGCCCACATGGGCCCATAAGGGCATCCTCACCTCTAGAAAGTCGGAATATTTCCTGGCGGCGCGGAGGGTAGGGGCCTCAGAATTGCAAATGCAGCATTAAGTTAAAGCCCTTAGTATAAAAATTGACCTAATTAAGACACTACGGGGCAAAGTATTCCAACTGCTGTTACACAGGTTGTAAAGGGGTACTTTTTGAAAACCAAGAAAAGCTCTGCCCCTGAGGGTCCAAGGAGGGGTTGGGAATGCAGGACATCGCTCCCCTTGACCTCAAGCAGGGCAGTCCCCCTCCATCAGCTGCCACAAACGCCGCCAGCCTGGGCACCCCTGCAAGGAGAGCAGGACTCCCTCTTCCCGAGCCCTCTGTCACCTCTCTCGTGCACGGTTCCCCAGATGCTGCAGTGATCCTCTCACCTGCAGCCGTTGCCTCCGTTACTGCTCCTTCATTCATTCACAGATCTTGTCTGAGCACTTGGTGTACGTAGAGATCTGTATCGGCCTCTAAAGATGCAGAGAAGGATCAAAATCTACCAAGATGACAGCGCATGCCAATCTCCAGACCACATATAATTTGTGGACATTTTCTTGCAAACAGTTATGAGGTTCTCATGGTGGGAAATTATTCATTCAGGTCTGTTTTGAATATCGAGCCCTAATTAGGCATAGGTACCTTCAAGGTGCTGGAAATACAAAGATGAAGAAGTTATAATGTCACCTCTGTCCCTGAGAAGTCACATGTCTAGTGGGAAAAACAAACACACACGGAAACACTTGCGCTAATGAATAATATCCCTCTGGTGCATGCGGGAAAGACGGGCGCAGAGAACCACCCGAGCTCAGGCAGCTTGAGACCAGGAATGAAGCTCCGTGGTCCTGCTTGGGATTGCGGTACAGGGACACCTGCCTTGAACTACGCGAGCAAGAGGTAAGGGGACAGGTCAGATCGCACAGGTTCAACTCCCAGGTCCTCCACTTACTGTGTGCGATTTTGGCGTCGTGACTCACACTTCCTGAGCCTGCATCTCCTGATCTCCGCAGTGAGGCTGAAAAAGGCTCCTCTTTGGATTGTTTTAAGGATTAAAGAAAATGACGTATGTCAGGCACCTACCACGATGCTTTCCCGGCTCCATCCTCAGCCGTGTAACGTTGAACAAGTTATTTAAACTCTGCGCCTCTGCTTCTTCAAAATATCTACTTCATTGAGCCGTTAAGAGAATTTAATGAATAAACACATGTAAATTCTTACCAAAATGCCTGGTACAAAATCTTAGTTATAATTATTGATGTTTTTATTAACTACAAACACATCCTCAATGTAATAATAAAAAAGCTTTACATTTTACATTATGTTCTCATATCCAGAGGAAAAAGCCCATCAGCTTGGAAATCAGAATTTTAATTAAGGGAATTTAGGACAATTGATTAACCTCTCCAGGTCATGATTTTTTCATTGATGAAGTTACCTTCTTCAGAACCTCCCCGCTGGTGGGTTCCAGGCAGGCGGGGTCAGGGGCCGCTGGACCCACCAACAGCACCTGGAGCAGTGACCTCCGTGGGTGTGCTGGGTCCCTTGTCAGTCTCCCGATTCATCTGTGAGCTCTTTGAGAGCGAGGACTTTGAACTTACCTATATATCTCACGGAAAGCCCTAACTAAATATTTGTTGAATGAACAAATTATTCAATTAATATTTGATCAATAAATGAACAAATGTACACGTGTCCCAGGACAATACAACTAAAAGCCCAGATTCTGAGGTCAGACCACCTGAATTCTAATTCCAGCTCCACCCTTACCAGCCGTGTAAGCTTGCCCAAGCTAACCTCTCTATTCGGTTTTTGATTCCTGATATATGTTGAAATATCCATGCTATATACTTCATAGAATGCATGTCCCTGACACAAAGTAAATAACAAATATTATTACTATTATTATTGAAATCTAGCATATCCGGCCACTATGGCTACCAAAGGACTCCAAACATTTAATCCCCAACTCAAGTGAAGAAAACCTCCTTTCGTAAGACTTGTTTCCATAAGCTAAGGCACGATTCCACGGCCTTCCAGAAAGCTAGAGCGTTCCAGGCACAGGTGGCGGCGAACAGCTGCCTTTCATCTCCACTGAGGACCAGCTGAGCGTCTCAAAGACAAGTGAGTGATCTGGGCGGAAAGGATTGGGAATAGCTTCTTAACGTTTGAAGATGTGGAACCCTAGGCTGAAACCCTAAGGGAAACCATGGAATCCCCCTCGAGATTCTTAAAAAATTGGGTAGCTAACCACCTCCTTCTAAGACAGGTATGGGCCAGGAAAGCATCTCGTGCTAAAATAACAAGCAGTTTGCACAGGTCAGTCAAGTTTGAGATAAACTGCTGTTGACCTTGTTCCAGAGAAGTACTATTACCTGGAGACATAAATATATATAACAAAAAGGAAGAACGTATGGGAAGCAGATTCCTCTATGCAGTGCACTTGTAATGAAAACATTTTAATGTGCTGTTAATCCTTGTTCAAATCCTTGTTCAAAAATAACTTTATATCTCATTAAGAAACCATTTCCGGAGGAGTTGAATGGATGATGCCCTGGTATAAGTACGTCACGAAAGCAGGCAGCTGTTCAGGTCACATTTAGGGGCCACCTCGGCTAAGCATCCAGCATCCTGTTGCTTGCAGGTAATGCTATATGTAGTTTCCAGCTTAAGACGGCAAGTAGAAGAGGGGGAAAGTCACCGAGAAGCTCATGTGAGTGGAGAGACCCAAATGACGTATCTCTTATTCATTCCAAGCACGACAGTGTTTTGCATATTCCCTCTTGGATAGAAATTATTCTGATTTTAGTGAAGAGGCCGGTGCGGTCTCTTGCTCCTCTTCGTGGTGGCTCAGAGGAAGAGACCGAAAAGAAAGAAGGTTTCCGGGGGGGTGGAGAAAAGCTAGCAGAGGCTTTGATCCGGGGCAGCCCGAAGCCTGAGTGAGGGCGGAGAGGACTCGAGCACACACAGGTGACAGGGATGGAGGCTTGTCGGCGGTTCTGGAGCTATCTGGGCTGGGACAGTGAGTGACGTGTGACAGAGACACTGAAGCGGAATTTAACAGTTTGTTCTCTCAATCACTGCACATTAAATGTTCCGATATAACTATTAAAGTATTTGTATGTAGCAGAATCACAAATTTGCACACGACCACTCAGTTTTTCAAGGAAAATGTGGTTTCTGTGTTCCCTGCAACTGATCTGTTCTTCCTCCAAGCTTGTACCCTAGTGAGGAGCAGGGGGAAACAAACCTGTCAATCAACGATATGTCGGGCTCTTCCCTTTTAAAGTGATTTCTGGTAACTCCTTTTTTTAAAGAGAGAGAAAATTCTCTTCATTCCCTCTCCCCAGCGGGCTGGGGGTGATGGGAAGAGGCTGTGGCCCAGACAGGGTGCCCTGGTCCTTGCCGGTGGCTGGTCTGGCCCAGACCCGGCCTGTTGTCTTCGGGGACACTGCTGGTCCCATCTGGCCTTCTGGGACACTGTGTGGTTATTCCCTGCTGGAGTCCACACCGCACTCGGCTGCAGGGAGCTTGGGGATCTGGTCATCCCCAAAGTCAAGCGCCGTGGCTTCTGTCACACCGGACAAGTTCCCGAGCCAAAGCTGGCTTCTCCTCAAGTCTTGCAGCCTCCCCAGGCTATGGAAGAGGAAAAGGTCACCAGCCCGATGCACTCTCTCCCCTAGCAGTGTCTGTCACAGCCTGCTCTAGTCCCCAAGCTTCCACCTTTTAAAAGGAGGAAAAAATAGTTTCCCCTTATATCTGCACTTGCTTTGTTTCACCACAACTGGTTTAACCAGCTGCCCCTGTAAAATGACTGTGACCTTTACAACGCCACCACCGTTACCGGGACGACACTGATAGACTTTGAGTGACCCCATTTCCTCAGGCCCTTCTTGGACCTAACTTTCCTGACCGATGAGCAACGGGACGTGTTTCCACCAAGCATGGACAGATTTAGCCAGACACATCCCATCATGAATTAGCATGAACAGCCACGAACCTCCTTCCTTTCTAGTGCATGAAAACCCCTGATTTTTGCTCTTCAGAAAATTTGTTCACTGCTGTGTGTCCCGTCTGGGCGGTAACCAAGCTCAGTGCTGGCTTCGCGGAGGACTGTCGCAGCCACTGGTTGTCCATGCGCAGGCCTGCAGGAGGAGGAGTCTTTGCCTTCCTCTGTGGTCCTCACTCTCCTCTTCTAAAGTGCCTCTTTTTATGGCACAGGTCTTCCCCTATGTCATTGTTCCCGGGAGCACTAAGCCCCAAGCCTAGAATTGGTGGTTGAGGGGATGCAGGAAGAGAAACTGGCTTAGCAGTAAGGATACATACCGAGAAGTATTTTAAAATTACTATCCCTGTTATATATGTACGTAAAGAATGAAAAATCCATAGTAAAATCTGGCAGGCAAAAAAAGTCAAGATCTTACTTACTAGACTGCACACTAATAATAAAGACACTTAAAAAGCGCAGTTGAGCCTTGAACAACAGGGAGTGAGGGGTGCTGGTCTCCGTGCAGTCAAAGACTCGCACATAACTTTGACTCCCCCAAACTTGACTACTAATAGCCTAATTTGAACAGGAAGTCTTACCGATAACGTATACAGTAGATTAACACGTATGTTGTATGTCGTATATACATTATATACTGTCTTCTTACAACAAAGTACGCCAGAGAACAGAAACTGTGAAGGAAATCACAGGCAACAGAAAATACATTTACCGATCATTAAGTGGAAGTGGATCATCCTAAAGGTCTTCATCCTCGTCATCTTCACGCTGAGCAGGCCGAGGAGGAGGAGGAGGAGGAGGAGGGGGAGGGGCTGGTCTTGCTGTCTCGGGGGTGGCAGAGGCAGAACAAAATCCAGACAGAAGCGGTTCGAACCCTCAGTTCACACACAGTTCAGAGGGCGGCGGGTCCTGCAGCGCCCCCATGCGGTGGGTGCTAGGGTTACCATCACCCTCGCTTTATAGAGGAGAAAACCAAAGCACAGGACAGTTAGGTGACCTTGCCCAAGGATATGCGCGAACTGTGGATGAGCCAGGATTCGAGCCTGGGTAGTCTGGCTCCTTTCAGAGTCCCACGCTAATGCCCCAGGACGGCCCCTGGGTGTCAGCACCCCTGACTGACGCAAGAAAGAGGAACAGCATTTACCAAGGGCCTTCCAGGTATGAAACGCTTCAGCATACATTCTTTCTAATTTAATCCTGTGAGCCGAAGGAAACTTTCTAGAGAACGACATATGCAACATTTAGTTAGTGACGTGACTGGTTTGAATCAGAGGAGCTTTGTCCGCATTTTTTAAATTGGAAAAATAGCAACATTAGAGTAGATTGGAAGTTACGAGGGTCAGTCCGAGACTCTTCATTAACAAAGGGCTCTTTCCAGCTGTTCACACCTGATCACGCGGTAAAACCACTATCAGAAAGACTTCAGGGAAGAGACCATCAACGTGCTTTCTCCCCCTGCAAAAACCAGCCAGAGACAAGCATTTGCTATAAAATTACCTGTGTTTAATCACTATCAACATCAGAACCGCAGAACATTAAAGTGCTAAACCTGTATGTACAATTACACAGACAAAAAATGTTCTTTGTGAGGAGCAATTTTCAGCACATCTTATAAACAGCAAGAGCCATTCCTATTTTGGATTTGAAAAGAGAAATGGAAATTTCCAAGACGCCCCCCACTCCCCGGCTCCAGTGACCCCCGAACATCAGTGTGCAAAGGCCTGCGGTAGGAAGGGAGGCATCGACAATGTCAGGCACCCATTCCTCCCCTCTCGTGGCAGGGAGGAATTTTTAGGAAACGCTTTCCATCATTTATTATACTGATGTTCCATCCATCTGCATCGTTAGGTTCAGTGGTTACCATGACAATACGATGCCTACAGCAATCTAACTTGATAGCCACATGCCAGAATGTGAAAAAATAGGACCAGCTAAGAAAGTGCGAGAAATATAATTAATCTGAACCACACAGAAAATGTGCACAAAACTGGGACCAAGAGGATCACTGCCGAAATGTCACTGAAAAGGGGATTATGAAGGGCAGCAATCATCAAATTTCAGTGTAAAAACTTTGCTAACGGGAGCCATGTGTCCGTCTATAAGCCAGGGAGGAACTGAAAGTTAGTCTAGAACATTGTTCCGAGCCCCTGCCCCTCCCCCTCCCCAATTTCCTGCTACAGAGCCCAGTGTGGTCATGTTGCTTCCAGCTGGGGGACCGTCAGGGCCCTACTTCTCTTAGGGTGTCTTGCGGCCACGTCACTCTGCTCGATTCCAGTCTGCTATTAGGTCCAGAGTTTCCATCTGACAAAATGATTCCCTCACTCTTCAGTCGAGTGTTGGGAGACACCATCCCCTCGCTTTCTAAGTGCGCGGTGGAGGCAATGGGCGAGCACAAACCTCCAGAGGTCACGAGCATGGCAGGGGGCTGGGAGGTTGGGAGGAGGAGCAGCGTCATAGCGGCGCTCCTGAGTGATGCGCCTGGGACGCGAGGCCGTCCTCACCATGGCTGGGTCGGGTAGCGGCGCTGCGCAAGGCGGTTTGGCCGGCTCTGGCTGGTGGCCGTGGGCATCTGGAAGAGAAGAATAAACATCACACTGGTGCACAGACCCAAGCACGACTCCCCCCAGGGCTGCCCAGATGGATGGAGCCGGGCACCCTGAGCCTCTGTCTAGAACACTTCCCAGGGTTGTGTTCTAATTATCCACCTTCACCTCCAAAATATAATGAAAAGAAGTTTATAAAGAGGAGAGGCCAATGATACATTAGCAGGGTTAAGTCCACCCAGATCACGGAGGAACAAGCTCAGCTTCTCTCAAAGTGTGCGACAATCCCTCATCCCCAGGACAGAGTGACGTACACCCACACCACTGCCACCAACACCAACTGTGTCCCTTGTATCTCAAGGCTTGTTGGAGGTCAAGAGCAATATTAATAATAGACACATTTATCGAGCACTTTCTGGGTACCAGGCCCTTCACCTGCATGTCTGTGAAGTAGCTGCTACTAGCCCCATTGTACAGATGCAGAAACTGAGACTTAGAGAGGTTAAACAAATGGCTCGAGAACTCACACAGAGTCAGTGGTAAACCAGGATTATAAACCCAGGTCTCCTGAATCCAAAACCTGTGCTCCTATCCCCTCCTTCTGGGGGCTTCTTTACCTGAGGGACCTGCGACGGGTTGTAAAGGGGAACAGCCGCTGTCGAGGAAGGAGGAGGAAGCAGAACACCGGGGCTGGAGAAGCGCTCAGAGGAAACACCCTGCGAAGGAAGAGAAGAGAAAATCCTGTCGGTGCCTGTCGCCAGGTTCCAGAATGTCAAGAGCGTGCCCGAGCGTCGGCTTCGGTCAAGAGATGCGCAGGGGGAGGTTTCCTGCAGAACTCAGGGAATCTCAGGCAAAGACACCGTTCGAGCATAACCGGCCCCTGGGTCTGCAGTGGCAATTCTGGCGAGAAGAAAAGGCCCCCGTCAATTATATTAATATTGTCATAAAAAGTGATACGCGGTCTTCGAAAGGCCTAAACTAGTATATTAATACCGCCAGAGTACTCTAACCAGGCTGTAAGAAATAAAAACGTTTTCCTAACAATAGGCATGAAAGCCACACCACGCAGACAACTCCCCAGGAACGTGTCATGGCCTCCAGTGAGCTCCGGCCCCTCCTGGGACAGGGAAAGAGGCCACTCCCCGACTTCCCCTAAGGAAGCTGCTACGGGCTAAACTGTGTCCCCGCTCCCCTAAAACTTCGTGTGTCGCAGCCCTAGCCCAGCACTTCAGAATGTGACTGTATTAGGACAGAGGTCTTTAAAGAGGTGATTGAGGTACACTGAGGTCCTACTGGTCGGCCCCAGTCCAGTAAGACGGACGTCCTTCCAAGAGGAGGAATCCGAACGCAAACACGCAGAGGAAGGCAGTGTGAACACGAAGACAGACATCTACAAGCCAAGGAGAGAAGAGAGGAAACCGCCCCGGGGACACCTTGATCCCAGACTTCCAGCCTCCAGAGCTGTGAGAGAATAAATTTCTGCTGTTTAAGCTTTCTAGTCTGTGACACCTCGTTACGGCAGCCCGGGCAAACTGAGGCGGAAGCTTTCTCCATCTCCCCGCCAGTCAGCCCCCCACAGGGCAGCCCTCCAGCCCACCTCAAGGGCTCAGGCCCCCCGCACAGGGCACCATGGGTCCTGGGCTCCTGCCACGGCTGCTCACCTCGGGCCCCGACGAGCCCCCGATCTCAACGCCCATGGCCGCTCCCCCGCCGGATGCAGACTCTCCTCCTTCGCCCCCACCTGGGAAGCAACGCGTCAGAGCTGTTTCCTCTGCTCAGGACCGAGAGGTCCCCACTCCCAGAGGGCACCCCCCACCCTCGGGAGTGCCGCGCGGACCACAGGTCGGCAGTACCTGCTCCCCTGGAGAAGGCGCCAGCGCCCGGCGGCGGTGGGGACGCGGGGGGAGGTGTTGGTGAGAGGCCCAGGCTGGCCTGGGGGGCAGAAGATGCTCTGGGGCTCTCCTGCTTTTTGGAAAAAGAAAGGCAGCGTCGCTGACGTTGGTGGCCAGCAAATTCCTGCCAGCCTGCCTGTATTCCTGTACCCACGGCGACAGCCTCGCCCGCAGCCTGCTGCTGGGGTGCACTCCCCAAAACACCATTCCTGCCGCTCCTCTGCTCAGAAAGCCAGCCCGGCCTCTACTGTCGGCCTCTCAGGTTAAGATTCTCCGCCCTGACTTCTCACGGTCTTTCACAACCTGCCTGCGCCCCCACGGGACCGACGTCTTTCCCACAACCTCCCGTCAGGAAGCCCCCGTTTCACTTGGACTGGGGAAGGGCCGGGTGCCAGCGCAGCGCTCCGAGGCGCTGGGCAGCGTCCTCCGAAGGCCCACAGCAGAGGCGGCCCCTGCCCCCCCACAGGGTCACCTCAGAGTCCGGACTGTCCGATGAGTCTCCATCTCCAGAGGGGGACGCGTCGTTGCTGGGCTTCGATCGAAACCAGCTGAACCAGCCAAAGCCTGCGCTCTGGAGGAGGAAGAGGAATCTCTGTGGCCTGCAGATGGGCTTCTCCCCCGACAGGGATTAACCCGCCCAACGTGACAGTTCGGGGGGCAGTGGGGTGGCCAACCAGGGCCCAGGCTCTGGCTCTGCCCCACCGCTGAGGAAGGGACGTCAGGGGACAGGGACGAGAGAAGAGCAGCTCCGTCCACCTTTGTGCTCGCTTTCCCGTCCCCCAGCTTTTCTCTCCGCGCGGTATTCTGGGAAGGTTTTTCATCAGCTTCATCGGAGGACTCCTCCTCATCCTCCTTGACGGAAATGGTGGAACTCTTGGAAACGCTTCGCGCTCTGGGAACCGGCGGTACCTGCAATCAAAGAAGATAAGAGCTAACATGTGGATGGCACTTGGCAGGTTACGAAACACAGTTACATGTCCGTGCCCACCGGACCTGCTCGATAAATGAGACCACATTCCCTGGTGAGGAAGTAAGGCAGAGGCTTGCCGGAGGGCTCGGGGTAAGGTCAGAGCCCAGACCAGTCCTCACGTCAGCCCTGGCCTCACGGAGCTTGGTCTGCTCTCCTACCTCTGCAGAACGACGCCACGGCCCGGAGCAGGGGTACGGGGGGCTAGCGCAGGAGGAAGAGAGCCAGGGAACGCCCCGCAGAGCCCCGCCAACCCCCCAAAACAGAGACCGTAGCAAACACCAAGCCTGACTCATCTTGGAGCTCACTTCCTAACAGACTTGCTCAAGATCGGCTGTGAACATATGCACCAAAAAGGATTAAAATACACCCCTGCCCTTTTATAGTAACTTTATTATGGCAAAGTACACACAGCGTAAAGTTTACCATTTTTACCACGATTCAGTGACATTAAGTATATTCACAACGTTCTACAACCTTCACCACTATCCATCTCCAGAACTTTTTCATCTGCCCCAGCAGACACTCTGCACCCAGTAAACACTAACTCCCCACGTCCCCTCCCCAAAGCCCCTGGTCACCTCTCTTCTGCTCTCTGTCCCCAAGTTTGCCTATTCTATGTATCTCATATTAAGTGGAATCACACAAACATATCGCCCTTATATTTACATTCTGCCCTCTCAATAAGGCACGGTTGGTACAAACTTTGGAAAACACTGTGGCAAAACATAGAGAAAGCTTTATTTTTTATTCAAACGACTATCGTATTTAAAAGTGCGCCAGGCCCTGTTCTAAGTGCTTTATATATAATTATATTATATATATATAGTGCTTTATATATATAACTATATATATATATAATTCGTTTAATCCTTACAACGGTCCTGTGCGGTGGGGACTGTTATTGTCATCTCATTTCACATATGAAAAAACTAGGCACAGAAAGATTAAGAACCTGTCGAAGGTCACACAGCCAGGAAATGGCAGAGCAGGGGCTCAGACCTAGGCCGCCTGCCTTTCCTCCTGGGAGCGTCTCCTGGTTGAGTGATTCAGGACACAGACACGGGCTTGTGTACCGGGACGCCCATCGCTACGCGTATTATATATGAGTGAATAAAGGCAGGAAGTGGGGGAGGAACAGAAAGGAAAGCGACATACTCAAAATGCGTAACGACGGAAACACGCGCTCCCCGGAGACCTCTGTCCTGGTAGCCTGCCGCCTCCCCGCAATGTGCCGCAGCGTCCCCTGTTGCTCCTCGCTGTCCGGGCACCGTGGGCCCCTTGCTCTTCCTTAATCGCACCAAGCGAGCTCACTTGGTGGCTGTGCTCTTGCTGGCTCCTCTGCCGAAACACCTGTCCCCTAGATACCCGCCTGGCTCATTTCCAAGCTCCATTCCGATCTGGGCTCAAGGCCTCCTCAGAGCCGCCTTCCTTGGCCGCCCCTCCAAAGTACGACACCCCGCATGTGTGGCTGCCTACTTTCACCTCCGCTGGACCTGAGCACCACGAGGCAGACTGTGTCTGACCCGGTGATGCTCCCCAGCCCCCGGGACAGTGCCAGGGCCGTTGTGGGAGCTCAGCAAATATTTACAAACAAATGGATGAATGGTGCTGCTTTCATGCAAGGGCTTTTGTCATGCCAAGATTAAAAACCGTACTTAGGAACAACATAGAAAGTCTCATTGTATAGTATTAAATAACAAATAGGAAATAAAGCTTTATATACACATGTTCTTAACCATTTAAAAACATGTATGTATAAATATATACATGTATACACATATATGTATACACTTACATACATATGCATATATTAAAAATATTGGAAGGGAAGAACTGAAATATTTGACTGTTGGATTAAAAGTGATGTTTGTTTGATTCTTCATGTGATACTTTACTTTTTAAATTTGTTTATAATAATAATGTACTTCTTTAGTCAGGAAAAAAACCAGTAAGACATATAAGTTTTTTAAGACCTGTAGCCCTGGCCGGGCGCAGTGGCTCACGCCTGTAATCCTAGCACTCTGGGAGGCCGAGGCGGGCGGATTGTTTGAGCTCAGGAGTTCAAAACCAGCCCGAGCAAGAGCGAGACCCCGTCTCTACTAAAAACAGAAAGAAATGAATCGGACAACTAAAAATATATAGAAAAAATTAGCCGGGCATGGTGGCACATGCCTGTAGTCCCAGCTACTCGGGAGGCTGAGGCAGAAGGATTGCTTGAGCCCAGGAGTTTGAGGTTGCTGTGAGCTAGGCTGACGCCACGGCACTCTAGCCCGGGCAACAGAGCCAGACTCTGTCTCAAAAAAAAAAAAAAAAGACCTGTAGCCCTGATTCTACGTGAAACAGTGACGTGATGCAACCCCCCAACCAGGCAAAGCTAAGGGACATCTGAGGTTTGGGACCAGCGCTGCCCGCTGTTGAGGGCAGAGTGACGTCCACGAGCAGTGAGACAGAATAATTAATGAGCCCGGTCGCTGCCGAGACCTTCCAGCCTGGCTGAGGAGAAAGACACGGGCAGGCGCCATGGCAGCTACCACAGACCTTCCTTTGACATACAGCCAGGCGTAAGTTGAAACAAGGGAATAAACAACGAGTCTTGCAGGATGGGGAGGGCGCGGCGAGCGCGGTGAGAAGACGTCAGAGGGAGCAGAGACCTGTGTGGCCGAAACCCACCCCAGCGCTGCTGCTCCTGTCCCCCGTGGACACAGGCCGGTGGGACTGAGCGTAAACGAGAACGCGGCCTCCTGCCCAGGCCCAGGGGTGCAGGAAGGAAGGAGGAGCGAGGAGGGGAGGAGTCCGCGTGCGGCCGAGAGGCCGGGGCAGGCGGGAAGAGCCGGAAGCGTCAGCGTGGGCATCGGCTTCTTGCGTGCTTTGCCCTCTCACCTGCGGTTCGGAAATGACCCTTTGACCATCAGGATGCTGGGAGGTTTCTTGAGACACCGTGTTCTCTCCTGTAACAGAAAACGAAAACAAGAACGCAATTGGAAGTGGCGTGGACGCAGTCGGCTTTCCTAACCGCAGCGGAAGCTCAGAGCCATAACCCAGTGGATCACGGTAAATGCGAAGCTGGCTTGCACCATCTCGACGCCAGCCACCCCAGGACCGGCTGCGCAGCCCAGCCTCTGTCCCCAAGGTCGTTCCTTAGGAATCATGGCAACCAGAGCCGCGTGGAGCTGCGGCACAGGCAGCCTCCACCACCTTCCCTCGGTTGGCATGTCAGTCTTGAACTGGACCTTATCCTAGAGGGTCTCCGTGGCCTCCAGCACGTCCCTGGCACCACCCAGCCTTGCTCACCCACACTTGGCCCCTGCTGCCCGAGCTCTGCTGGGCCTGAAGAAACTTAGGACCAGGACAGAAACCGGGGTTCTGCTGGAGTCCCTGCCAGCGAGCTCCCGGACGCAGCCCTGCGCAAAGAAGACTCGGCCTACGCAGGTGCACGTGAGGTGCAGGCGGCACGGTCTTCACTGCCCCGCCCTGCCATCTCTCCCCGAGAAACTGCGCCATGCCAGGGACGGCCAGGAGTGGCTGCCGCCTGTCCCGCTCTGCTCGTCCCAGTGGAGAGGTAGACGGGACCGGAGAGACCCATCCCCCCGGGATGCACGCAAAGCACCAGCGCAGTGGCCAACACCCCGCAGGCCTCAGGGACGCTCACACCCACCGCTCCAACGCCCTCTTCTGATGGCGCCTGCGCCTCCCTTGCCCACTCCCTCCCCGCCCAGACTCTGCGCCCCGCCGCCAGCCTGGCGGCCAGGTCCTACCCGGGGTGGGGTGTGTCTGCAGCGTCTCCTCCCAGACGGCTCCTCCAGGAACCCGCGTCACTGCCGCGCCGCCACCGGTCCCTGGTGCATGGGTCTCGGGAACTGGGTAAAGAGGCACCGGCGCCCCTGTCTGCCCTGCACCCCCTCCTGCTGGGTAGGAGCCGGGCTGGGGGGGAAGGGGCGGCTGCGGGCTGGGCTGGGCCGGGCGGGTCTGCTCGGCTGTCGGCCACAGGGCTGAGCGGCGCCCGGGGGTGTCTGAGTAGCCCTGAGGTCCAGCAAGATCCTGGTCGAAAGTGTTCTCTAAGGACACAGGGCAAAGAGAAAGACGTGAGACCTGAAATGCGGCATTTGCAGCCTGAGCACACCAGAACCACTCCCGCTCACGTCCTCTTTGGAAAGCGACACGAGGACAGGCCGCTTGCTACGGCTTCTAAGTGACGATGGAGAAACACAGAGTGACTGTGTGCTCACAGAGTTACTCCCTCACTGCCTTGTGTGGTCTCCGAGCCTTTAACCTGGGGTCGGGGGGCAGAAATTATCATCCTCTCTAACTCCACATCTTTTTATTTTGGGATAAACTCTTTCTCCTTTAAGGATTTTTTAATGGACCTAGGTATTTGAAATTTAGAAAGTTTCTAGTTAAAAACCAAAATCAGATTATTGAAATGATGGCTTTGCTTTTATTTTTTTTTTCTTCTGAGACAGGGTCTTGCTGTGTTGCCCAGTTTGGTCTTGCATTCCTGGGCTCAAGCAGTCCTCCCACCTCGGCCTCCCGAGTAGCCGGGACTATGGTTGTGAGCCACCGCACCACACCCGGCTTTGCTGTTAAAGAATCAGAACACGTTGGCTCTGGAAGGCACTTTGCTGATACGATGAACTGAGTTGTGGACGTGTGATTGGCACAGGTCACAGGACTGGCGCGGGCAGCCGACCGGCACGCTCCATCAGGCCCCGGATGCAGGGCAGGGAGGAGGTGGCCGCCCAGAGCCCCAGCCTGGCTCTCCTCCAGCCTTCGCCTTCACAGAGACAGAAACCAAGACCCGCCCTCCCTCCCGAGGAAGTGCCAAGGGCTGAGACACGGCTGGAAGGGAAGAGATGAGAGCCTCCCTGACCCTAGCCCGGGAACTCGGGACAGGTGTGGATTAATGGGGACACGCCGCCCGCCAACCTGCCGCTGAGAGGCACCGAGGGAAGAACGCATCTATTCACAGTTACACGGCAACCGATAGCTCCAAACTCAAGAGCTTCCGATGTCCCCAATCTGAACATACGACACAGATAAACCACAGCCTCCGGACCCAAGGCGGTCACCCAGCTGGGAGAAAGTATTAACGTAAGCAAAGCAATTAGCTAACAACTCAACACAGCACTAAAACTTCCAGGAACGCAAAACTCTGACTGTGCGGCAGAAGCTCTCGGGTTGCGGGAACTGGGGAGTGTCGGGTACGTGAGGCTGGCAGGGGCCGTGTGGAGGGGCGCCGGGGCAGGGTCACACAGACTGGGAAGGTGCTCTGGGGGGGGGGTGTGTTTGTGCATCACTCTATCTCGTACAGTCAGAGCCTGAGCGTCAGCTAGTCACGCCATCAGTACCTGTTGTCGTTCCTCTGGCTCCTGAAGGATCCGAGCGAGCAGAATGAGGACCCACAAGGTCTCCTGTTGGCTTTCGCTGTTGAAAATAAAGTAAATCCTCGTAAGCAGCACAAAGAAAAACAAGAACAGGAATAAGGAGGCTCAAACATCAAGACAGAAGGAAACTTCCAGTGGGAGCAATAAGGCAAGGGAACCCCAGCTGAAAGCTCGGGGGCCGGGGTCACCCTAGGCTCCCAGCTGCACTCAGAGCGGCAGAGCTGGCCCGAGACCAGTGCCATCCCCTGTCCCCAGTGAAAGGCAGTGGAAGGGACGACACTGGAGGCCTCGGCGCGCGGCGGATGGAGGGAGGAAAGGCCGCGTGTGCTCCGGAAAATCCTCCTTGGCCTCTCTGCGGGAGCAGAACGGGAGAAGGAGAATGAAGGAGGCCCCTTTCAATTACTGCTCCGATTACAACCAGCAGCTTTTGCAACTGCCAGAACAAAAGGAAAGGCCCAGAAGCCTTCTAAGCAATTGCCCTACATTTCATGAAAGTGACACGGGTCCACCGTGATCCATCATTCCTAACGGAGACGGAGAAGCTTTGATGGTCACGAAACACACGATCTGGGACCTCAGGGGAGGGTGGCAAGAGTGACGGGAAGGACGCCCCGCCGTGTCGCCCGCCAGCACAGGAAACTGCTTCCACTCAGCCGGGACGCCCAGAGCCCCACCTTTCCCAGGACGCAGGCGGTGCATCCTGGGTGATGGCAGAGACCGCGGCATGGCACGCATGGGGCTGGGGACTCGAGGACGTCGGCGGCCCCCTGCTGTGAGTTGAGGGGAGGAGGAGCGAAGCGAATCGAAGGGCCCACCCCCTCACCTGCAGCCCCTCCTGCAGCCTCCGAAGCTGCACCAGCCAATCCGGCTCCAGGCCTCGGTCTCCACCGCGCCCCTCTACGACCAGAGGATCTGACAGCTTCAGTCTCTCTGCCAGCTGTGCCAGGTTTCCAGACAGGCCCGAGGCAGAGAGGGAGACCGGGAGAAGGAGAGAGAAATTAAAGAAATGCACAGACGTGGGGGAAGAGGCAATCAGGAAAAGCAGAGAGAAAGCCGCAACTCACTTGCAATTAGATTGTAAATAATAACTGAGAAATAGCAAATTCAGCAGGTTTTTTCCCAATATAAATAAACAACCCATTTTGGGCGTTAGATACTAAATAAAATAGGAGGAGAAACTCAGCCTTATTTCTCTGCCAAGCCGTCTGCTCTGCACCGGTGCTTCTCAAACTTCCGTGTTCATGGGAATCACCCAGAACCCTGTTAAAATGCTAATCCTATTCCAGAGGTCTGGGGCGGGCCTAGGGGTCTGCATTTCTGACAGCTCCCAGGAGATGCTGCTACTGCTTTGTGCTTCAAGGCGTCATTCCGTGATTAAGTCCCCAAACTCTCCTAGTCACCTGTCCTGGGCCCCGTAACCATCAACCTGCTGGCAGAAATTTGGGGGCTTTGGGGGGTTCAGCACCACAAATTTTATGGGTTACAGAATCCAGCACTTGGGCCCCATTTAAAGCAAAACAAAAAATTAGGCTGCCTTTTTAGTCTCTAGCTAATGGGTTTTTCTTCAATTAATGAACAACTATTTGCTTGATCACTGTTTTCTTCCCTGGGAACCAAAGGTTGATACATTTTTGTTTTCTATCTTAAATGTATCCCACATGTGACAAAATATTCCATGCATTTAAAAGCATTTTAATAAGGATCATTTCCTGTTTTAATCAACAAAATATATTTTCTAAACCCGGCTTTTGTAATTAGAATGGTTCGCTGCAGCATGCAGTTTTACTGTACCAGAAAAGCGGATGCAAGAGTGGGTTTCTCGAGTAGCACACACGTGGCTTCCGTCCCCCATCCCACCGCCGCCCGCCCAGGGCAGCCTTGTGTGCGTCGTGTCGGGCCTCCGCTTATCGCATCGGGGCACGCGTGGGCAAAGCCTGCCGTGGGCCGCAATTTTACAGCGTGTTCAAAGAGGATGAAATGTGGAGTCGAAGCTGCTCTACAGCGGCTTTCTCTGAACATTGAAGATAAAACAACACAGAGAACCCTCTGAGAGGCTCACCTTGATGAGTTCCGCCAACAGCACGGGGTGGCTGCTCTCTCCCTGGCTCAAGACGGCCACGCCAATGGCTTCGCAGTAATGCAAGGCCTGGGACACGAGGCCGTAATCTGCCAGACGGGAAGCATAAAGGAGCTTATACACCTGCGAAGGGAACAGGGCCAGAGACTAGTCCATGCGGGCAGGGACAGGAAAAGAGAGAGAGAGGTGTAGATGAGGCTTCTCGGAAGCCAGCTGACTGCCAGCTTCCGGTAACTCGGACATCCGAATAGCAAGAGGCTTGTGCCATCTGGAATACTTTCTCTGTGCACGGGCACAGTCACAAATCCAGCCCGCGCTCCTGCGTTACAGGGAAAGGATGGGAGTCACATCGGCTCAGTCTTCCTAGGCCCCGGTCACCCTGGACCGTGCACTGGAGCATTCACTCACCAGGCAGCCCCGTCTCTGGAGGGCCTCGTGTACGTGGGCACAGGAGCAGGCCCCACAGGGATGCAGAAAAGCAGCAAACACAGACCCCAGCACAAGGGGTTTAAAGCCAGTGGAAAGTACTGACAAAAACAGGTGAGCTCCCGCGGACGCATGGGTGACAGGGCCAGCGTGAGGGCTTTGGTGTCAGACGGACCCGAGTTCGAATCCACAGCCCATGCTAGTGTGGAACATTGGGCTAGCCGCCTCCTCCCTCCGTGCCTCAGTTTCCTCAGTAGTGGCAATACTAATACTACCCACCGCCCTGGGGGTTGTGAATGTTAAATGAGATAATCCACGTGAAGTACTTAGAGCAAACGGGACGCAAGAGATGGGAGCTGGCAGCGGATAAGCCCTCGGAGCCTCAGTTTCCTCTTTTGTAAGGGGGGGCAATCGTGTCCACCCACAGGATTGGCAATAACACACACGAAGCGGACCAGCACCATGTCAGGCATGGAGAACACAGTCGTAAAACTGGTTCGAGTCATTACTATCGGCCGAAAGCTGCACCCAAATAAGCGGGAGGTGGGATGAAAGCAGAAGGGAAAGAAAAAGAGGCCACGGTGCCCGGGGAGGGGGTGCGAAGGGGAGCTGACCCGGCAAGGCTTTGCCCGCAAAGGTGGGTCTCCGGCAAAATGCTTAAAGAGAAGACACAAATGGGTCGTTTCTCCACAACACAGTCATTCGCAAGGTTTTATGTGTTCTGTGCGTGTTTGTGCACGTGTGTCACTGTGACCGTGTGCGCTCTGATGCCACGCGCTGAAGGAGACAGGAGAATCGCTGGGAAAGGTGGTGCCAAGAAGCTACTTCAGGCGGGAAGATGCGGCATCTGCACAGGAAAGGAAGGGAGCGCCAGGCAGCGCGAGTTCAACGTCAGCTGCGCCCGCACTGAGGCTACAACGATCGCCGCGCTGTCCTGGCGCCCTGCAGAGACTGACCACTCCCTCTGCCGCCAGCACCATCACAGGGCACCGCTGTTGCCCCTGAGGCCACTGAGGGCCACCCCTTTGGTCACACGGGTCAGAGTGGTGAGGGGACCTTCGCGAGCGAAGGGACGGTGCCGGATCTTGGGGCACACAGAGGATTGGGACGGGAGGATGGCACGATGTCAGCCGTGGTCCCTATGAACCCCAGGTGGCTCAGGGACGTCAAGCAGAGAAGTCCAAAGAGAGGACAGAGGCGGGCGCCGCCTGCACAGCTGAAGCCCTGAGGGGAGAAGGAAGGTGAGGGCCCGGGACAGAGCAGGAGGAGACGCCAGAGCCCAGCGGGACCCGGGGAGGAGCCTCAGGAGGAGGGGAGGGGTGGCTGGCTCCCGCTCCCTCCCGGGCAGGTGGCCGTGGAGGCTCGCAGGAGGGAGAGCAGTCCCAGGAGTGAGGTGCGGGCGCGACTTCCCCACGTCAGGAGCAGGCAGGAGCCTCCGGCAGGGAGGCCTCGGCAAGGTCTTGCTTTCGTGTTGTAAAATGCAGACCCTAAACCTTTCCACGTTCCGGCTGACGGGGAAGTGCAGGAGATGAGTCACCCCCGGGTGCCGGGTGCCAGCAGCAAGGCGGCAAGCTGGTCGCCACGGCCGCGCGGCACAGTGAGCGCGGGCCTCCTCTGGGCTCAGTTACCTGGAAGGAAGGGATGAAGGACTTGGGGCGGCCCAGCAGCTGACAGTACTCGAAGATCTCCGTCCTCTGCATCGCCTCGGTTGTTGCAAATTTCCAAAACTCTTGACTAAAACCGGAGAATAACAACAGAAGAGATTGAGGTGTGCGGGGGGAGGGGACGCAGGATCCAAATCCTAGCGGAGGCCAAACGCCAGCTGCACCCTTCCACGGTAGAGCTTCCGTCCAGGCTGATCCCTGGGGCAGCTTCAAAGGAGGGAAGAGGTCTGGGCCCCCAGAGCGAGGGTTTTCCCTCTCTCCCTCTACCTCCTCGAGGCCGGGGAGGGGACGGAAGAGGTGCTGGGAGACAGAGGCTGCGGGAACCGTTTGAGGGGGCTCCCACCTCCCCTGCAGGGCAGCGACTTAAGGCACCCTGCTCCGAGGGGCACGGGGCCTCCTCTCACACACGCGAGAGCCAGCCTGCGTGCCCCTGGCGCCGGCTTGCGGCTGCGAAAGGCACCCCCCGTCCAAGCAAACTGGCATGCGAGAGGGGGCCACGTGACGCCCAGGCACGCGGGGACAAGCAGGTGAGGCAGAGGATGAAGAGGGCTGGCCGAGTGTGCCCCGAAACCTCTCCCCGACGACTCGCCTGGTGTCTGAAATCACGGTCACCAGGTTATTCCCGGGGGCTAGGGCTTTCTCTCCAGAAATTTCCCCATGCAACGCAAACATAGGCGGGGAGCCATGTTGACCCACGTACACTTATCGCCACATCTGGCACAGAAGGGCCTCTTTGATGAGCTACGTGCCATGGAGAGCGGGGCCTGGGGAGCAGGCCGGAGACGGGGGTGTCGCTGCAGCCCTAGAAGGTTTGGGGCAAGAGCTGAGAGCAAAGGCTCCGCAGCCTGAGTGCCTGGATTCCAGATCCAACTCGACCGCACACGAGCTGTGCTCTTAGACAAGTTATTCAACCTCTCTGTGCCTTGGTTCTCCTCTATACGTGAAGATTAAAAATACACATTCCTCATAGGGTACACTTGTTAGCAATTAAAGGAAATAGTGCAAAGAAAATGACCTACACAACGTGGAGTTTGGTAAATCTTAACTATTATCAGGAGGGGGCCAGAGAGACGCAGAGCGGGGAGGACACTGGCCTGTCCATCGGTTCCTCCTCTAGGGGCTCACTGAGGTCCCTCTGTGTGAAAAGACAGTGGAGAATAAGGGATCCGTGGGACTCTAAGCAGCCTGTGCACTGAGTTACCGTGGGGGTGCCAGGGCCCAAACAGGGACCAAACACAACCGTGTTCCACTTTCCAGTTTTGCCCAGGGTGGGCTTTCAGAACATGCCCACGGCCACCTAACACAAGGCACAGGCCTTCAGGTAGAACATTTGTTTTTAGAGGCGATCTCTGGCTGCGGAGCCAGGGTGCCACCCGGTGTCCAGAAGGGCACACTGTGACCCGAAGCCACCAGCCTGCCACTTCCCAGAGTAGGACCTGGGCCAGGCCCCAGTGCTGTGACACGGTGCCCACTGGGCAGCCCTCGCCAGACCGGCACAGGAACCAGCCCCACGTACGGGGCCAGCAGTCGCTGACGCTGACACAAGAACATGGAAAATGGAGACACAGAACCGCAAGGGCTAAAATAATCCCGTGGAAAACGTCCCCATTTCCTCCCTGCCAGGTCGCGTACCTGTGGCTGCTGCCCAGCAAGGCCAGGTGGTCGGTCTTCACGGTGTAGTAGCCGAAGGGCAGGCAGGCCGCCAGGTAGCAGAAGTGAGCCGCCTCCACCAGCCCCTTCCCAGCTGCAGGAGGAGCAGAAAGGGGCCAGTCACGGAGTCACCACGGAGGCCCAGGAGGGAGGAGGGAGATGGAGGAGCGGACCCCACCCGGGCAGCGGGGAGAACCTCAGGGGCATAAACAGAGCTCCTCCCAGCAGGAGCCGCAGACCCCAAACCCCACCCTCTCCCACCAGCACTTTTGGCCTCAGACATCACATTTCTCTTCAGCTGGAATAAGACACCATTTCACGTCCCCCGGGGGGATTTTGATTAGGAACTCGCCAAACATTTCATCCTTCCTGAGGGTGAGAAGCGAGCTGCAGAAGCCTCCGCCTGAGCCGGGAGCGGCCCCCTGGGAGCAGCAATTCCTAAATTGGGCTTCCTGGGCGCCGCTGCTCCCCGCTCAAGTCAAACAATAGAAGACTTTTCCCAGCGCTCCCAAAAATCACATTCATCACCAAACTGTTCCTGATTTTAAAACGTTCCCCTGCAATTTTCCATCGCCTCGAAATTGAATCGATTCAGGTGGGCGTCGTGCATGGCACACATTTGGCCCTCGGGGAGGGCTCTGCCAGCGTGAGGGTGCCACACGGCCCCCGCCGACCTGGCGCGACCCCACACGCAGCGACTCTAAGTCTGGCAGAGCACTAGGTCGCAAAGCCCCACAGGAACACCGTGATTTCTAGATGTTCTACCCCGTGGCCAAATTTGAGAACCACTAATCTGGAACATTTATAAGGCCACGTTCCCAGAGAAATGATAGAAATAAAGGCTGCAGAGTTACCCAGGGTAGTTCAGGCAAAAACAGAATTTCCTGCCTGACTGAACTAGTCGCTGGGGGACGGGTGTCAGTAAGAGGCAAGGTGGCTCGTGAGTTCACTCCATCTACAAGGCAAACCCCCCAAGGGGCGGAAACCCGTCTGCTGGCGGGAGACTCCCACAGCAGCGGAACACCACCTCTCGAGGGCCTGGAGGGCCTGGACCGCATCAGCTCGCACCAGAAATTCTGGGAAACAGAGAGGCAAGAAGGACACGCCTTTCCCTGGAGTCGCTTTCCCCACAACATGGAGGCTCCGGGAAAAAGCCTGGGGCACAGACTCTGGCCCTGCACAGAATCGAAGACTCTAAGGACGAGATGCTCGCAGCTGGCCTGGACACACCCAGAGGACGGGAGGGGACAGCGTAATGTCTGCTCACCCAGGGTGTCTCCCATGGTGACGACGGCTCGCTGGTGCAGCTCTGCATCCCCAGCCTGATTCGACAGAATCACAGCCAAGTGGGGCCTCCAGTCTCCCCACTGCTTGTCCCCACAGCACTGGAAAACAGCAGAACATAACGAAAACGCACAGGGGCGTTTAGGGCTGGTCGGAACGCGGGTGAATGCGGCTGCTGTCTGCGTCCTGCGTGGAGTTCAGGGAGCGCCCACCATATGCCTGCGACGCTGCCATTCACGGACTTAGAGTTCTCTTTCTACACGAAGCAAAACTCACAGAAGGATGCACAGACAGGGGGACAGATAGACAGATGCATACGGATACATAAAAACACAGGGATATTGGGAAATAAATAAAATGACCCTGTTGGTCACTTACTAGTTTTCAAATTTCTTCCCAGGGCCCCGACCCCAAATAGCCAGACAAGAACCCAGAAGCCTGCTGTGTCCGTGGGGGACAGAAACCGAGAATCCTGAGCTCCCAGGCGGAGGAGGCCACTGCTTGCCACGGCAGTCGGGCGAGCATAGGCCTGCTTTGTGCCCTGCCAAACGGGGACTGTTCTGTTTTTACAAAGTCCTTCCACACACATCATCTTATTTAGCCTTCACGACAATCCTGTGAGGTCTGGCTCCTACCGCCACTTTAGGAGTGAGAAGATCAAGCCGCCTGGGCCCCGCCAGGACTCAGTCCCCACTCCCCTTCCCGCCCCATCCGTCTGGGGCGCCACAGAGGCAGCAGGACTCCGGCAGGGGCAGCAGAGAGCGACCAGGGGCGTGGGGCGGCGGCAAAGCCCCACAGACACTGCTGGCCCCACCATCCTGCCCTAGGGCCTCCCTTCTAAAGGAGGAGATGTCAAGGCAGAAAACGTCAATAAATAACAACATCATGGAAACAGCACGGGCCCTAGATGCAACTCAAGTCCTGCACCCACTACTGTGTTACCTTGAGCACTTTGAATCTTTGTTCTCTCATCCCTAAAACAGAGACCACAACCGCTACCTAACAAGGTCAGTGTTGATAATAAAATGAGACAGTACGTAACGCACATAGCGTCATGCTTCACACTTGGTTCGCACCTTGTAAACGACATGCGGGTGTGAACTCACACACGTCCGAGCTCAGCAGAGGAGAGAAGTCACTTGCAGACCCATCCAGCTTCCAGTTTGTGACACAGATGCAGAGAGCGGGGAGATTGACAACAATAACTAGGAGCTGGAGGTCAAAACTATTCCCAATTATTTGCTCTTTGTGTAATAATTATACCAAGGAATAAAAGATGCTTTATCCAACTCCAACTCCGTTTTAGACTCACTCCTTGTTTCCCTGGGCAATGCAGTGCCCATGAGGATGACAAGGATAATAGATCATGACAGCAACAGCAGTTCTCATGCGTCACACTCAGACCATGAACCACACCCTGTGCTAAGCGTTTCTCCTACCAGTGGGCACAGGTGCCAGATACCATCATTACCCCATTTTAACTTGCAAGCCAGGTCCCTTCCTGCTGGAGCCAAAGGAACCAGTGAAAGAGAAGAAAAGCCCTTGCTTAAAAAATTAAAAAATTTAAAAAAAAAAACTTGGAAGTCATTATTCTGCCTCCTCCCTGAGTGATTTGGAAAAAAACCACTGTAAGTAGATCTGCGGGGTGGGGCGGGGAGAGAACACAAACGTTTATTAACAAACGTCAAGGGGCCACGCCTGGTGGTTGGTGTGTTCAGATATTCTCTCTCCTTTAATCTTCAGAATGACTCTACTGCTTAGGCACTAAAATCCCCGCAAAGCTGAAAAACTGAGGCTCTGTGAGCATGAGGCGCAGAGCCAAGCTCGCGTGGCAGCGAGGGGCGGAGTCCAGGCTCAACGCGCAGGAACCGCGTCTACGCTGTGCAGTTGCCACGCTCCTCCACCACGCCATGCACCCCGGCTAACTGCAGCCTGGCCTTTCAGTAGATGCCAGGATGCAGGAAACATCCAGACGCTGAGATCGAGCACTGCATTGGCACATCAGCTCCGGCTCCTCAGCCGTCTCACCTAAAGTAGGGGAAATTTAGCTCACTTTCCTCCTGCAATAGGACCCAATGGACCATCGCTAATTTTATCCTTTCCTGAACTCAGTGCTTCGCGACATGATGCAATTCTGCTGCAGACAGGGGACAGTCAGCTGAGTTGCGGGGCGCACTCTGGGTTACAAAACAGCCAGTTGATTTGAGGATGGGCATGAAAGCCATCGTTTCTCTTTTCTCCTTAGAATTATCCACAAGCAATAACAAGGACAAAATGCAAAAGTGTGAGTCCATTTTCATTAAAACTAGTGTTCACCGCAAACACACGTACCCTACAAATACATACAACTCTTATGTACCCATGATGATTAAAACGAAAAAAATGTTTCAAACCCAAGCCTCAAGATACGAGAAAAGGCTGCCAAGAGTGCTGGAGATTGAACGGAGGTGCGTTCAGGAGGAAGCAGAGAGAAGACACGAGGGAGAGGGTCCCCCAGCCCTCTCCACGGGCGGGGAGAAGCTCAGGCTACACAGCCTCACATGGAAAACTCTGGGTCATGCGGAAAGTGCCAGATGGCCTGGAATATGGCCCTCGCCCCTTCCCAGCACAAACCTCATGTAAATAACTGGCCCGGGAAAGATTCAACGCCTCTAAAGGTACATAATGGCAATGAATAAGCGCAGAATCTGAGCGAAGACACCGTAAGATAGAAGGAGGAATGTAACATGTAAAATAAACAGAGGGCAGAGAGAACATTCGCCACAAAGACGTTACAACGAAACAAATGAAAAATTGTCACCAAACATTTCATCGTGAATTTAAGTAAAATAGTGAAACAATTTCTTCTAAAAGCAAGAGTATCAATCTGAGCTGTAAGAGCTCAAGGAAGAGACGGTGGACCACGGTGGAGACTGCAGAGCTCAGGAGCGAGGCGGGCAACCCAGCGACACAGACAGAACGCGGACAGCAGGAAGCAGAGACCTGGTGAGAACTCACTGGGAGACACAGAGGGTGGAAAGGAGGAAAAAAGGAAAGAGTGGAAGATGAGGAAGGAGGGGGAGGAAGGAAGGGAGGGAGAGAAAGAGAGAAAGAAAAGAGAGAAAAAATTATTAAAGAAAAAATTATATATAATTCATATTCATATATACTGGATATGTATACATGGAGTCCAATAGAATGGAACAAAACAAATATTAAAGGATGTAATTTAAGAAAAGTTCCCTGGACGCTAAGCTGTGGATGTACATACTAAAGAGCATGCCGCATGTGCCCTAAGAAAAAACCGACCCAGAGAGTCAACGCCGGGTTATGACCCAGTCGAGGTCCTAGACTCTGAAGATGAGGAGGGAATGGTCCGGAACAAAAAGACCGAGTCTCTCCTAATGAGAAAACCATCAAGCTGGCCTCGGACTTCTCCTCGGCCATATTCCACTCCGGAAGACACAAACTCAGCGTGCCCAGCTCCGAAGCCCAGTTGCAGGGGTGGATGCTCTCCTGCGGGGGCGTGGGGGAGCCCCGCTGGGGCGGCCTGGAAAACAGGCGCAGGCCGCTGGCGCAGGGGCAGCGGTGGTGCTCTGGGAGGGCACGGTGCAGGCCCTGCCAGGTCTGGGGCTGTCTCGGCCCCGCTCCTCGTTACCTTGAACCTCAGGTCATTTCACACCTTTGCCCTCAGTTTCCACAGCTGCAGGACAGACGGTAAGTCCCGCCTCCACGCGTACACGAAATATACGCATCAACGCACTTAGCGCAGGGCCGGCACAGGGAGGGGAGGAACAGGCTAGATCCCCACGCTGCTCCTGAGCAGCCCCCACTCCCCCCCGCCCTCAGGGTGCCGGGCGTTGAAGAAATCCCATCACGAGAGTACCAGTACCGTGGCTGCTTGCGGAATCCTCCCCGACATGAGCTGGAAGAGGGTCTGCAGGGGGTCGTTGAGCGCCAGTGTGTTGGTGAAGCTGCGGAGAGAGGGACAGTCGGTGGGGGCCGCGCCCAGGGGGCCTCTCCCATTGCAAGCGAGGCTCCCGGCCTTGCATGTTTCCGTTTGGTTCTGGCACCTTCCTTTGGAACGCCAGCATCTCTTTGCCTTCTGCTGCGCGTCTATCACCCTCCTTCTGGGGGAGATGGGCAGGTCTGCATTCTGCCACACTCCCCAGATAGATCTCACCACCGGGGGGCACTTTCTGCACCCCAGCCCTGACGGCTAATTCTGGAACAACCACTTCTGTAGGCTTTGTCCTATCACTGAGACAACCCACCGCCATCGCAAAGGCCCCTGGGGGGCCGCAGGGGTTTAGCTAGAAGCTCCTCTCCATGGGCCCCTCCTTCCCCAGCTCCCACCCCGCCCTGACAGCCCTCCCCGGGCCAAGTTCACGGTGCTCAGTGCTGTTTTTCTGGCTCATCACAAGCTGGGTGTGTAGTACTTGTACTCACAAGCACTAAATAGCCATTTCGGTAACCAGAGGGGCGTGGAGCAGGGACCAGCAAGGATCCTGCTGATGACAGGCCCTGGGACATGCTCAACAAGGACACGACAAGCTCTACAGCCGACGTGGGAGTGAGGCATGCTCCCTAAGAGGGATTTCTTACGATTCACTGGGCCCCGTCAAGAATCAACGGCCCAAGGCAAAAATCTGTAGCAGAGACATACGCCACAGCGAGAGGCCGTGGGATGTTCGTTTTCAGAACCCAGAGGAAACCCGTCCCTCAGAACGCCACCGTTCATAGCACCCTGGACGCAGGCGCTCCATGCACTTATCACAAGAAGACTTCGGCGTTCCTCACCATCCAGTCTCTGGGCACAGCGCAGAGCACGGTGGCACCGCTGCTCCCTGGGAAGACTGAGGGCCAGAGCAGGAAAGGGATGGCTGAGGCCATCGTCGAGAATAGACACCCAGGGAGGGTGACAGCCATGAGGCCCCAGACTGACCTCAAGTGGAAGTGTCCCGCTAATCCAACCTCTGCCCAGCAGGATTTAGACAATCCAGTATGCATTAAGCCGAGAGGGTGGCTTCACAGCTTTAACCAACACTTGGTGACAGACACTTTGAGGCAACATCCTTCTCACTGTCTGACCCAAGCCTGCTCCTTGCAGGGGCGCCGCCCCACCCACCGCAGGTTTGTCCCTGGCAACCCACGGATGCTGGCTGGGCCCAGAGGACTCACCCAGAAACCCTCCTCCACCCAGCTCCCTGTACCCACTGCCTCCACCCCATCCTGCTTCTCCTTGTTCCAAACGCCCGGCTGTGACACCCCCTCGCTTCCGTGCCCGTCTTGTCCTGGTTTGGACGTCCGTCCTAGTCCTCCGCCCTGGCGCCCAGATCACGGCGTGCTGGCATGATGTCCAACTCAGCGCACCCCTCAGTCTCAGCACCCTCCGCTGCTGCACACGTAGACTTCTGGATCTAATTCCCGGTCCTGTTACTCCTTTTCCTGGCCTGGCTCCCGGTCCGCCATCCCGTTCCCGCACCACCGCTCACTACCCACAGCCCCGCTGCAAGAGTAAGCAGCAGGCAACTCCTCACATCAAAGCCCTCAGCTCTAAGGCCCTGTCAGGTCAACTCAAGCGATCACCTTTCCCTCACTATTGGAACTTGCTAGAATAGCCCTCCCAAAGAGAGAAGATGACCACAGTTTAGAAATATGCTTAATTTTTGGAAACTCTGGCCCTGGGAAACTTTACTAAAATGTTTTATTCAACTTAGCAGGTAGAAAGAAGGCATCTGTGTCTAGGTTATAAGAATTTGGAGGAGAGAAATGCTATCTTCAGCTCAGAAAAGAGAACCTGGAAAGACACTTGCAGTGTGCGGCTTCTCAGAGCATCTGGCATCTGTCCCCACCCTCAGCACCACCTTTGGGGGCGCCTCGCCACTCCATCCATCTGCTTTGCGAGTCCCGACTCACCCGCTCATGACCCAGCTGTAGGTCCTCGGGTCCATCTTGCTGGCTAGGAACAAAGCGTGACCCCACAGGTGGTTCTTCATGGCCCACTCCAAGGCTTCCTGAAAACCAAACATCACATTCGACAGTGCCTCACCCAGCTTCCTCTAACAACAGCTTCCTGCACGCAGGCACAGCTACATCATGAGCAGTAGAGGCTGGGCTTCCAGAAAACTCTCAGGGCCTTACATCCGAACATGAAAATGGAATAGCAAGGAGCCAGGCTCTAACTGGCACGGTATCTTTCTTTAGCCTCCACTTTGTCAAATCCATAATGCCATGCCATTAGCTTCCGCTCAGACACAGTCACCAGTCAGCCCTATCTCGTTAGCAGAAGGTACTGAACATGTGAACGACCCTAAGCACCAAAAGTGAGAGAAGCACGAGTCTCAAAATATAAGTAGCAAAATGGTACTCGTGGGGGCATATTAAAGGAACAGTGCCTTTCCTAACTGGCGGAGACTGACGGTTGCTCACCAAAGTCCCTGTTCTCCTTCCTGGGCAAAGAGCTGGACCACATTTTCCTGTCTCGCTGGCACCTGCGTGTGGCTGAGTTCTAGGCCAGGGGATGGATGCACTGAGCGCTGCCTCCAGGTTCACCCATGAAACTACCCACACCCACATCTCCGCATGTTTTTCCCCATCTGGTTGCCTGGAATGGAGAGGACGCCTGGGAAACTTTAGAACCTGCGAGTTGAAGACAGCAGAGCCTCCGACGTGCTGATTACCCGGAGGAGGGCTGCCCACCAGCGCGCTCGCCGGCCCGGTGCTCTTACGTGAATAGAACCAAACTGCTGTTACAGTTAAGTCGGTACATGTGGCAGTTAACCTATCCCACCTTATACTGTAACTAATTGCTTGTTAACTATCAAGTACTTTCATATGCCAAATTACCAACACCATTAACTAGGTGAAGCAGTTCAAATTTTAAAACATACGCAAATATGTACCGTTTCATTCAATTTTTGGAATTATTTACTAAGGGCCTATTTATACGTGAGATTTTGAGCTGGCAGTAATAACTTTATATTAAAATACCATGATTTTTGGATGGGAAGTCACTAACGAGGTAATTCCACCTCTGGCTGAAAAGTTCTTCAATACTCCCTCAGGTGTTCTTATTCAAAGAGAGCGAGGGTGCAGGTTTAAGTGGACACATTTAGGGAATTCAGCCGCACTTACAATGCAAGCAGAAAAAATGACATTAAGAGTTTCTCCTTTTGTATGTTTTAGCTATTTAATAATCTTTTTCTAAAGCAGTTACTGATGCTTGGTTGGGAATCACCAAGTTTATTCAAAAATCCGCTCCTCCAAAACTATAATTTAAGAATAAGTGAAGAAATTGAGAATTTATATTAAGAATATCAATTTCACACGATGCCAGAAATAAGACCCCAATCAAATATGAATGAATGTTTTGAAGTATCGATATCCATCTCCTTGTGAACGATCCTGAACTCTTGCAGTTCTCCAGCTAGCTCTGGCTTACCTCAGGGTCAGGGTATGAAAGTGGCGTGTGGGTGGTTAGAAGCCCAGGCTCAGGCATCGGCCTGCCTAGATCTAAACCCTGGCTCTACCCCTTACCGACTTTACTCATCTGTAAACACATAAAAGAAGGAGAACCTAACTTACAAGGTTTCTATGAAGATAGTAAGATAATGCGTGTAAAATGGTGAGCAAGTGCCTGGCAGGTAGCAAGTATTTCCAAAATCTTTGCTTTGGTTGCTGCTGTTGTCATGGTCATTATTTACCTTTCTTAAGGGAGGAGTTCATGGCTAATTTATCTGTGTGTCCTCCACTAGGTTCAATGTCTTAAAAGTAATAGTTGCTAATAAATGTTTATTGAATAAATGAATCACTGGTGAAATTACAAGTCCCTAGTATACAGTAAAAAAATAAATTTAAGGTGGATGATGAGAGGTTGCTTGGTGGGTTGCTTCAGTGATTTACGCACTGAAGGCCCTGACTTCACCACAACGCAACATATCAATGTAGTAAAACAGCACTCACATATTCATGTAACAGAAACTTCATAGCCCTGTAGTGTTTTGAAATAAATAAAGTTTGATGAGTGTGAAAAAAATTGAACTTGTACTCCATGAATATATAGAAATTAAAAAATAAATGGGAAAAAATTAAAAATAAATAAATCAACATCATATACAAAAAACCAAGAGACTAAATATTTAAATGTAAATGTGAAGTCATGAAAATACCTCAATTTCATTTTTATAAATTAATTTTGAAGTAGGAAAAGCCTTTTTAAATGCGACCCCCAAAAAGTTGTGATTTTGGACAGAAAGTTCTAAAAACATAAGGAACGCCAACAAATCAGTGAGGATGAAAGACCCAATAGAAAAATGTGGAAAATTAAAAGATATTCAATTTCATTCATGATAACAGAAATGCAAATAACTTTACACTTAATTTTTTTTTTTTTTTTTTTTTACTTCTCATATTGGCACCTGTCAAAAAGTTTGGAAAAAAACTGTGGTGAGAATTTAGGGAAACAGGCATTCTTATACATTGCTGGTAGAGTGAATGGGTTCAACCTCTTAAAGAGGCAATTTGTCAATATGTATCAATATTACAATCCAATATATCCTTTGACCCACACTTCCTCTTCTAGAAGTGTTCTCTCACACTTGGCAAAATGACAGTGATTATTCATTGCACGTGGTTTAGCAAAAGATTGGAAATAATCTTAATGTCAATCTACAGGGGATTTAAATTAATTGTAATTTATCCATAGAAAACTATGCCAACATAAGAAACAATGAGGAAGATATTTCTATAGAATATAGAGTAAAGGTCGGCAAAATATGGCCTGAAGTTCAAATCCCGCCCACTGCCTATTTTGGTACAGCCCATAGGCTAAGCGTAGTTTTTGCGTTTTTAAGTAATTGGAAAAAATCAAGAAAAATAATACTTCACTACCTATGAAAATGATATGTGATTCAAATTTCTGTGTCCATAAATGAAGTTTATTGAAACACAGCCAAACCCACTCATTTCTACATTGTCCGTGGCTGCCTTCCCACCGCGAGGGCTGAGATGAGTGGTTGCAACAGTCCCTATGGCCTGCGAGGCGTAAGATATTTACTATGTGCCCCTTATAGAAAAAGTATGTCGACCCCGACAGAGAGTGTTTTAGAAGATACTTTGTCAAATGAAAAATGGAAGGTACAGAAACGGTATATAGTACGCTGTAAGCGAAAGAAAAGGGGGAAATAATTACATATGCGTAAAACGTCTCCCACTGTTTCAGAGACAGAAATTGGGTGTCTGGGGGTGGGGGCATCATTTCTCCATTACATGCTTTTTATCTTTTAATTTTTGAATCGGACCTATTCCAATTGATTTTAATCATATATTCAAATATTTAAATTTTTATGAATTTTATAAAGTGTGATCTCGACTTCAAAACTAAACCAGACATCAGTCTCCATCTGTTTAAAGTACAGACAGTCCCCAACTCGTGACTCCCACTCCGTGATGGTGGGAAAGCCACCCGCAGGCAGGAGAAGCGGCCCTTTGAGTACCTGCACCCCACTCTGCTTTTCACCCTCAGTACAGCATGCGGTAAGTTACGTGAGATGTTCAGCACTCGATTATAAAACAGGCTTTGTGTTAGGTGATTTTGCTCAAGTGTAGGCTAAGATAATTGTTCTGAGTACGTTTAGGTAGGCTAGGCTAAGCTATGACGTTCGGTAGCTTAAGCGCATTGAATGCATTTAGACGTATGATATTTTCAATTTACCGATGGGTTTAGCGGCAGGCGAGCCCATTGTAGGAGCACCTGTATTTGATACTGGCAGGCAAACCTTAGATAGTAGCAAGAGTATCATTCGTAAACACGCTTTCTGGAAACTAATGTAGTGTACATGTAAAGAACATTTTTAAAGTGCATATGTTTTAACCCAATATTTCCACTTCTGGAAATCTATCCTAAAAAAATTAAAAGACCAGCCAAAGACTTAAGTACTAGGATGTGCAGACGGTATAATTCATAATGGTTGACAAAACTGTAGATGGCCTCTATATTCAATAATAGCGGGTTGATTAAATAAAATATGATACATTCATATGATGGAATATTATGCAGCCATTTTTTAAACAGTGCTACTGAGCATATTCAATGCCATGGGGGTATTTCACCATATAATCTTAAGTTAAAAAAAAGAAATAAACAACTGTATATGTAATTTTATTTTATTTTTAATATATATGCATAGAAAAATGCTGGTAGTAAACGTATCACAGTGTTAACAGGTGTTCGTTATCTTTTAATAGTAGGACTATGGGTGTTTTTATTTTCTCCTTTGTAGCTTTCTGAACTTCTCATGTGCTCCCTAAAATGAGTGTGTGCTAGTCCTCTAACTGGAGGAGGGGTGAGTGGTGGGGAGGGATGGGGGTTACTTTTCTAAAACAAGTATGGAGGAAGGATATACTTGCCTTCTTCCTTCCATAGTAGAGCAGTTTAGTGAATTTCTCCATGATCTGTGCGGGCGTCGCCACCCTGGGGGGGATCTCCCCAGTGAGCAGGTTCCGGGTCCCGGAGCTCAGGACTGGCCAGTCCTCATCGGTCAGGTTGATGAGGTTGGCCACAGGGGGCTGCCTCCTGTACTTCTCCAGCTTCCTGCAGTCCTGCATCAGCAGCTCGGCAACGTCAGACCCCACCATGGACTGTAAGGCAAAGAGGGTCATCCCGGGGAGACCCTGTCAGTCCTCGCACTGGCAGCCCACGCCGGAGACGGAAGGCACCAGGGCATCTGCCTCCCTCGCAAGGAGGCCCGTCATGCAAGCACAAGGCAGTGCTTCCTTGGATTACTCCACTTCAAACTTCAGCAACACTACCTTGGTTAAATTCTGCCTATCAGGAGCCACCAGGCTTACCAGAAAGAGTCACAATTTCACAGGTGTATTGTCTGGCTGGTACAGGAACCCAGGAACTGTACAATAACCCCGGCCAGGGGAGAAGAGCATCAGGGGAAAGGTTCACCTTAGCAAACTGGCACCAACATTTGAGCGATCTTTCCCCTGGGGGCAATCTGATGCTTCTTTGCTGGCTAGCTAGATATTTATTTATCTATCTACCTACCTATTTATTTATTGATGGGGTCTTGCTACGTTGACCAGGCTGGTCTCGAACTCCTGGGCTCAAAAAGTTCTCCTGCCTCAGCCTCCTGAGTATCTGAGACTACAGGCATGCACCACCATGCCCGGCTAATATTGCTTTTCATAATCATGCCATAAACCAAATCTCATCTATTCCATGAAGACTTAAAATTTCAGTCCGGCCCACATCTGCTTGCCCATGAAAGCAGACACTTACCCCATTTTGGCGACAAAGGAGAACCAAGAGTTGCCACAGTAGAGCGGAGTCTCTGCTCTCCGGTGTCTCAGATTTGCGGCTCTGAGCTGCTTTCTGCTGGCAAAACATCATGATATCCACCTTGTGTACATCTTCCCTACGGAAAAATACCAGGGAGCAAAGACTAAGCGGGCAGACACTTCCGCTGTTCAGGACGCTGGGCTGCTCCCACAGAGAGCGCGTGCTGGCTGGGCAGGGGGTGAGACAGACGCTGATGGCCCTGGGCTGGGGTATCAAGTCTGTAGCTACAGGATAGTTATTTCCTTGTAGAACAGGAGGGGACTTCAGAGATTCTCTCGTACACCCCCTCCACTTTACAGATGAGAAAATCGAGGCCCAGAGACCTGAAGTCACCGCGCGGGACAGCAGGCAAGAGCACAGACTTTGGAGTCCGACCACCTGGGTCTGAGTCTGAGCCTGCCGTGTCTCAGTTTAGACAGGTTCCTTACCTCCTCTGAGCCTCAGCTTTTCCCCTGAAATAGGGGCAACAAAAGAACCCACCTCCATGCAAAAAGGAAATTAGCACATTGTGTGGCATATATTAAGTCCTCAATAAACTGGCAATGTTTTTTGCTTGACATCATCCAATAAGAACAAAGCCAAGTTGGGACCAGTTCCCCAATGCCCAGCTCAGTTCTCTATCCCACACCTGTGTACCTGCGTGTAAGAAATAGAGACAACGCTCATTCTTACGTGAAGGAGCTGCCCGATGCCATATGGGGACTTTCTCGGAGGGGGAGCTTCATGATGAGAACACATTTGCAGAGCAGCGATAATATTTAAAAGGCTCCCACATGTATAACATCACGTGAGACCCACAGCCAAGCCCGGAGTAGAGTAAGCGGGGGTTATACCACTTCTCAGAGGGAAAACTAAGGCTCAGAGAGGGCTAAATGACCCGTCCACCATGGTGCCACTGGTCAGTAGGATGCCTGGGCCTGGGACCCAGGTCCTCTGTCCCCTAGCCGGGCCCCCCCTCAGCAAAAGTGCCCTGAAGGTCAGAGATGTGACCAGGAATTTAAAAGCAATTCCAGATAAGTCCTGCAGAGGGCAGACGAGCACGCCATTGAGTAACTTGAACACTGCAATGTTATTTCTCTCCAGAAAAAAGCCACTGTTTCAAGAGTTTTTTCCACTATGATCCAGTTGTCTATGACTTCCCAGGCTGTGCTCCACTTACCTGCTAATATCTATCAAGTGCACAGAACACTCAAACTTGCTACCACATAACCTCTGCAGAATGGAACTAATTTTAAACCTCTGAACTGTTAGCTAATTTTTCTTTCTGTCCTTCAGCTATTGGATAGCTAGAAAAAAGGGCTCAGGGCACATTTGTTTCTGTCTTGCAGCCCAGAGAATTCTGCTCCCACAAGGACAGACATTTTCTTCCACATAAACCAAGAACAAATCCCCCCAAAAATGCTGATCTGGGCAGGAGGATTTTCTAGGTTTCAAAAGCCCGTGCTCAGCACCTCTTATTTACCTGATCAGGGGTCCTGAGAAAATTCTCATCTCCTCTTGCTCTTCAGAATCATTAAGAATAATCTGGAACAAAAAATTAGATTTGGTCTTTAACACAATGGCCTGTTCAATCAAGTCCAGCATCAGGCCCCTGGGCCGAGGTCCCAGGATGTGGCTCAGTGCCTTGTGGAGAGAGCAGGACAACAATGACTTATCTTGTTGCTAAGATGAACCACTAGCCTCTCAGGAAAACGAGTCTAGCATCACTTCTTTCAGAGCAGAGCACCATCCGTTCCCGCGCCTCCCCCAGTCCAGGAAGTGGACGGCCCAGTCCCCACAAGAGCACCCCATCCTAGAGACGCCGGGGTTCGGGCAAAGGGAAACAGGTAAGCAAGGGAGGAAGAGTAGGCTGAGCAGGGGCCGGCGTCGCAGGCACACGGGAGCCCGTTTACCTCCACGCTGCGCAGGTCAACAAGCGCCGTCCGCCCGTCAGCGGGCGAGCTGGGAACCACGCACACCAGCTGACCTCCCGCTCCAAAACTCACAGGCACGTGAGGGACGTAGAACTTCATGGGTGCTTTGGGCCCAGCTGCGGAGACATCCTCTGACCAACAGACACAGAGGGACATTGTTAGAGTTACTTCCACTGTTTTCCTTTAGTTTAAATATGCCACAGACATACTTCTGCCCAAATTCCACCTTGGGACCGAGATAAGATTCTGAGTGGGCTCCACGATCGAAAGCAGCCCATGCTCCATGCTCCAGTGGGATGGCAGCCTCTGAGAATGTGTCAGAACCTAACGCCTGGGTCCGACGGTTCGGTCCGAATGATAATGCACCCAGCCCAGACTCTCGGTGTCAGTGAGAGGCCAGGGAGTCTCCGGCTCTTGTAGCCTCTACGCTCATGACAAGTCTCCTACATCCAGACAAAGCAGTTACGCTCTGTGTCCTACTTTTGCTTTTCCTAATTCTCTCTGGTCTTTACTTTCTTCACCTGCTACTAGCAAACACCTCTGAGTGCCTCCTGTCCCAGCTTGCTGATGGCTGGGGGCCGTGTTCCCTTCCAAGAACCAGCTGTGAGGATTCTCCATTACAAGCAAAAAGGTAGGAAACAGCCAGAACTGGCCTCTCCACCTAGGAGACCTACACAAGCAAATCAGGCAAACAGTGATCCGTTCTTGGAGATACAGGGTAAGGGTGACTTTCCCAGGGACTGGCCACCGAGCCTGCCTCATCAGACTCAGCCGACTCCTGTGATCACTTTAGTACCCACCGGCCTGAACGGGGCTCCAAGCTGCTGAAGCCACAGAATCATACAACTCAGCGTCTGCCATGTACTGGCTGAGCTCATAGCTGCTGGAGCTGAGGCCAGACTCGTGCTGCCGGAGGAGGCTGGACTCGCCTGTCGATGGTGGCTGAAAGTCGAAAACAAGGCAGACACGTGGGAGTGAGTTTCAGAGGGCTGGTCCTCTCAAGTGTTCCTTCAAAGAAACAAAATTCAAACTTCCCAATACATATCATGAACGTGGATGTGTTGAAAGGGGAAGAAGGAACAATTTAGTTGACAGGTGTTTGCCAAAGGCCCAGTGGAGAGTGCAGGCCCTAGGGGTGGGGGCCGTGGCTTCAAATCTTGGCTTTGTCTAATAAGCAGCTGCTGTGACCTTGGACAAGTGACTTAGGCTCCCTGAGCTCAATACCCTCATCATATCTGCCCTATACACTTCAAGTACTTATGTATTCATTCACCAACTATTTAATGAGCACCTATTATGCTCAGGGGCTGAGTTTTCCTTTGGGATGCAGGTATACAAAAAAAAATTATGGAACTTGCATTCTGGGAGCATATGAGTAAAACGATGAATTCGAAAGCTGTTTGTATACCATAAAGTGCTGTACACATGTATGTAGCTGCTGTTAGTGTGTTGTTTCTATCAGTCATAATAATATGTGCCCTGCCCGGGTCCGTGCTAAGTATACAAAAGAAACTGCCCTCAAAAATCTAATCAGGGAGACAAAATTAATACAAGACTGTCGAAAATTAAGAGCTCATCTCGGTAGTCTCTTTGCAACTTTTATAAATCTAAAATTATTCCAAAATCAAAAGTTTATTTTTAAAAATTAAGAGTTCCATGTTGTGGCCCAGCTGATACATACAGTAAGATTTTAGAGGACAGAGATGGAAAAGTCAGGAAAAGTTTCCAGCCCTGCTTTTCAAACCTGAATTAAAAGATTCTAGTAACTTTCCACTTCCTAGGTAAACCAAATTGCTAATCCCCTGGGGTCCATAACACAAAACACCTGGCGGCAGCCTTTCCTCTTTCCCAGCACCTTGGATGACTTGGGTGACATTTCTTGACACTGCCAATTTGCCAAAAATGCAATAGAGCCAGTCAGGGCCTCAGCCCTGTAAAACTGAAGCCAGGAGGCAGGGAAGGGAGAGGCTTTGCCGGGAAGGGAGGAGTGGGCTCCTGCAGACAGCTGGCCGCCAAGGCCCCACCCCAAGGGCCCTGCCCTGCCACTGCTGCCAGCGGTGTGGGCACAGCCCCCAGCCCCCACGTCACTTCAGGTTACCTTGTTCTTCTGGGCCCCCGTGAGCAGACTCTCTGGAAGCAGCTCCCTGGCCCCATCCTGTCCAGAGCTGGAAGCGGGGCTGCCGTTATAAGGGTTCCGACTGGCAGAGCTGCAGCGAAAGGACAGGGGCGGTGAGGAGGGTCCCGGGCAAGCCAGCAAGGCTCAGGCTCCCTGCCACAGGCTGTGCCGCGCTGAAGTGCGGGCAGGTGTCCGGATGGCCTGGTGTCCCAGGGAAAAGCGTCTTCCTCCCATTCGCCACCTCAAGCTACTAATCCCAGACGAGCAGGAGTGCGCTGAGGAGAAGCACCTCAGCCCGAGGCGAGGCCCAATCACGAGAACGTTCGCCAGGCTGCGTTCGTTCTGAGGCCCGCGGAGACTTAAGAGCCTCCCTCAGGATAGATCTCAAGTGACCTCGCAGGACTCGGACTAGCCGGGTCTGGAAACAGCCTCTCAGAGACGAGAGTCTCTCCTCCCAGGGTCCATGTCCCCAGCTGCCCAGGCCCACCCTGTGGCTAGAACAGAGGCAGATGGGCAGAGGGGCCGGCACCAGATGCCGTGAGGTTTGCCCGTCGTGGTCTGAGTTTGACCGAACCGTGTCAGACGGGCCTGTCCTTTCACACTCACTGGAGCTGGGCCTCGTTACGCGTTCCAGACGGGCGGTTCTGGCTTCCGTGACGGTGTTCCTCGAGGTACTTTTGATCTTGGTAGTCTTCGTACCAGACGTAAGGACTGCCTTGCCTCGGCACTGCACCCTCAGAGAAAACAAAGTAAAGACGTGTCACTTTCTGATTCCGAAGTTCTTTCAGAAAGACACCAGTGAGCCGTGAAGCTCAGTTACTGCTGGAGCATAGCAGGTCTGAGAACGCATTTGCCAAAGTGAATTAAATTGATAGGCGAGAGCTAGGAAAGTCCCCAAGATGCCCCTCGGTCCTCTCTGAACCAATTAGCATGGCGCTGCACAACTGTCCAGTGGTGAGGATCTGCACGCGTGCATGTGTGTGTGTGCGCGCGCATGTGTGTATGTGCATGTGTGTGCGCATTTGAGTGTGCGTCTGCGTGTGTGTGTGTGTGCATGCGTGTCTGTGTGCATGCGTGCGTGTGTTCAATGTTGGAACAGAGTCCTCTCTGCTGGCAGGTCAAAGCTGCCGTTAGCATGGACGCCCTACACCGATTAGCAGAGGGCCTGAAACGCACGTGCCGCATATCTGCCGCCCTCAGGGGACATGATGGTCAGACGCCGCACACACTCACTGCCCTTAGGAACTGACTTCTCTGTTACTTGGTCAGAGACTAGAATCTTAGCTATAAGAAGGAATTCAGGAAAAAAACGTCGACAAAGTGCAAACCACCCACGTGCTAATGATAGTTTCAGCACCATCCTCTACACACTCAAAGGAAAACAACAACTTTCTTTCTATGCCTTCCCCTCAAGACATCTAGGAGCAGAGTCTCTGCGGCAGGGAAGGGTGCCCCAGGCGAGGCCCTGACCATGACTCCTTCAGCCCCTGCCCTGCCTGTCAGACCAGCTGCACCGTCCCCAAATCCAGGAGGCTTCCCGGAGACCATTCCATACCTCTTTCTTCCTGTAGCCACTGCGGGAGCCCGTGATAGTAGAACCTTCCGTGAGCGTATTCTTCCCTCGGTGCTGGAGACTGGTAGCTCTGGTACTGATCCGCATAACCTGGCCTAAAATACCACAAAGAAGTCATTTGAGTACGAGTGTGACAAAGAGAGAAACCAGTGTTTAGTCAACAAACTACACAACTACAGAGGACAGCCGGCAATCCCAGTCTAGAATCTGCTTGAAAGCCACAGTTAATTCTAGATCCGATAAGCAGAAAATCCAGAATTAGAGAAGGAACAGGGCCTTTGTCACAAAACAAGGCTAAGATTTTTACAGCGAAACTTTTTTTTCATTTAAAACTCTTTTTTTAAAAAAGTCTTTTTTATTTTTATATTAAAACTCTTACTCCCCAAATACACACATTCAACAATACAAGGAGATATTATCTTAAAAAACTCTGTCCTGACATTATCTGAGAAGACCACTTCCTGAGATGACTGTGCAAGCCCCCAATATACCGTTATAATTCCCATGCACGTCACAAACAGAAATTAGGTGAAAAAGTCAAGTTGGACTATCTTACTATTACTTTTATTGCCTCTGTCCTTAACAGGCCTCCCTTCGAGAATTCAATAATCCAGAAGGATTGGAGAAAGGAACATCAGGTTGCTAGTGGTTTTATCAATTAATAATCATTTAGTATTTCATAGGGGCAAAATTCTTTATAATAATTATTATCATTTCAACCCTAAATCTGTAGGCAGGTAAATATCACCTCAACTGGAAAAGCTGAAGTAGAACATAGAGCGCTTCTAATAACACTCCGTAAAATAGCCAGTCCAGCACTATCGGCCCTCAGGGGAGCAGGAATTCCAGATTCTCCAACTTACACCTCCCTCACTGTGACCTCTTCCTTCTGAATCTGGAGTCTACAAGTTGACATCTGCTTCCTCTGAGATAGATTTTTTTTTAATTCCCATTCTTTCCATGCCGATTTTTTTGTACACCTCGTATAATAACTCCAGGGACTGTTCTAGGAAGTAGGGCTCTCCGTGGTGATGGTGGTGTCCTGTTGACCTCAGGTCAGAATGGTCCAGTGACAATGAGGACCTTTTTATAGGGACCCCTACACCGAGCTTTTCCATAGTCTACATATACTGCCCTTTGCAATCCCAGAGCAAGAGGTCCCATCTGCCTTCTTGCATTTCACCACTTTTTCTACCCTCTACTCAGGCCCTGATACCCAATCGCATTGCGACGACTTTAAAAAGTTCCACTGGGGAATAAAGAGAAGGGAAATACTATCTTCAATCACCAAAAATCAATTTGGGAGAGGAAGGGATTTAGCTAAGGCAATATAGGGTACAGAAATTAAAAAAGAGAGAGAGAAAGAAGAAATAAAAGACAAGGAAGAAGGAAAAGAATAATCTATTCACAAGCATTTAGGAGAGCTGGGTTCATTCCAAGCCCCAAAGCCATACCTTGAATACAACTGACTAAGAGAGCCACCTTCGTAGTAGTCAACCCTGGACGCCGGCCGGTGCCATTCCCCAGGCCTGGGTGCATAGAGGGGCTGCTGGTGGTCTGCCCTGGGGTCCTGCGGTGGCTGGGGGCTCCCGCGGACATCTTGCCACTGACGGAACCTCTCTCTGTCGTGCTGGGAGTGAGGCACCGGCCGATGATGTCCATCTCTCTGAAGCCCTCGGCCTGGATCGTGCGGTGGTGCAAGGGGCCTCCCTCGTGGCTGAGGCGGCCTCTGGGGAACCCAAAATTCCATCCCTGACCCTCTGAATTTCTCTTGGGTTGTGAGTCAGTGTATAGTTATTTTACCTTCCTGCAGACAAAAACAAAAGGAAAAAAAATCATTTTAAGCTTATCTCCAAACATGGTGATTGATCAGGTTTTGTGAAAAGAGTAGCTATGGTCCTCGAAATCTATCTGAAATAAACCATACGGGCTTGGATACAGAGCAATCTGAAAAACACATCAAGCAGACACCCAAAATAAATAACAGACTAGATAATTATATTGACGTTGCTTAAGAAAATTAAAAAGTACATTTGGAGCAACAACAGATGGAGGAGGCTTGGGAGACAGACAGCAGCGATAGGTGCAGCTAAAAATGCTATCGAGGAACCCCAATTAGTGTGTCTTCAGATATTCCACCAGCAAATATTTATTTAACACTCCTGTGCAGGCCCCGTGGTTTCACAGAAATAGAGTGGGCCTCGGAGAGAACTAGAGCAGAGTTCAAATCCTAATTCTGCTATTTACTAGCTAGTTAATGTTTTCGAGCCGCAGTTTCCTCACCCATAAAATGGGTCCCTTATTAAACTACCTTGCAGGGTTACTGTCAGAGCTAGAGACAGCATATGGAACATGCCTAACACACTGCCCATTATATAGTAACTGCTCAATAAATGGTGTTCTCAGGAATAAAAATTAGGGTAGTGTGAGTGGCTAGAGACATTTCCTAAACAAAAAGAAGCTAAATTGATCCTTCAAGAGATACCTTTTTAGAATCCTTACATTACCCGCCCCCAGAACAACTAGACCCTATTACATGGCCATACCTGCCCCTCCTCCAGGCCTGCCAACGAAAGGCAAGTTTGAGATTGCTTACACAAAAAAATAGACAGCGTGTCTCCGGATTCTTCCTGGCTGGAGATTTTAGAACTTGGAAGTCTCCCTAGTGTCAAACTGATTTCCTTCGCTTATTGTTCAAAATGGGAAATAGCTCCAGAGACTGATTACCTTCCGATTTCCTCTCTCTGTGTCACAGGGGAGCACCTGCAAAGGGAAAGCGCGCCTCGGACTCCCCCCTGCTCAGAGACTCTCCTGTGTCAGCAGCACACACAGGCTGGGTCGGCCCCCACCTTTCTCCTCCCTTGGGAACTGTCTTAAATTGCAAGATCCTTAAAGAATCAGTTAACTTGCTCCCACTCCTGAAGCTCCCAGCCCCACATAAAAATTCCCATCGGAACAAAAGGTCAAAAGGGTGTGTGTTGAAACCACGATGTCACTCTGCTCGAACGCCACGGAGCCAGGGTCCACAGCCGTGAGCCCAGAGCCATGAGACAGCAGAACACACAGCAGGGCAAGGCCAGAGGCGCCTTCCACCCCGGGGTCGGTCACAACGAAAGAGAACCCAACCCGCGCCTTCCTTCCCGTGCGGCTCGCTCCCTTGGAAAAGCCAGGTGCAATGAGAGCCTTTGCCAGCAAATCCCAGGAAAGGACAAATCCCCCAGACACAGCGAAAGGGTCCGTGAGCCTCTCCGGAAGGCCGGGGGAACTCAAAGCCATCTGGATGCACGTAAGCAGAGTGGGAAGAAAGCGACCGTCCCCTTGTCCCCAGGTGGTCTCTCTGCACAGCCCTTCCCCAACTGCAAAGGCACAACAGCCAGTCTCTTCCCTGAAATCGCACCGTTATGTTGCCAAGAGACGTCAACTCCAGCAAGTTAGACCTCAGGTTGTACGTAAGCACACCGGATGAAAAGCACCTTAGATTCTCAATAGGAAAGAATTTCATCTATGGTGACAAATCACACTCACACACTCGCATAAATGACCTTCCCTGGCCCCAGTGTTGTCCTTCCTACTCTGACAGCGCAGCAAGCACGGCTCGAGGACGGGAAGGAAGGCAGCTGGCACTGCCACGCACCTGCTCCCACGGCGTCCCCTTCCTCCAGCCTTGCTCCGGGGACCTGGCCTCAGAGTGCCCCCTCTCCTCCCGGGGACTGTCAAAGTCCAGGTGCCACATCTACCAAGACTTTCCTGGCCCTCGGATCTGCAGCAAGCCCGTCACCTCTGCAACTGCCCAGCCTCCCTGGCGCTGATTCACCCGGTCAAAGTTCGGCCCGGCCTCCGCAGCCTGGGAGCCACCTGACTCGGCGACCGCGCCCTGGACCCCGTCCCAGAGCGGTGCCTCTGTGTGCCTGCTCGCGCCGGGCCAGGTTCCCACACAGGGAAGGCCTCAGATCCCCACAGCAAACACGGGAGGGAGCGCCCAGGAGAGGAGTGTAGGAAGCCCGAGGCGGCCGGGCCTGGCGGGATGAGCCCGGCCTTCGGGGCGCTGACTCGGACCCTGCCACGGCGCTCTCTCACTCACCTTCTGAGACCCCATTTCCTTTGCCCTAAAACAGGAACAACGATCCTTAGCTTACGGGGGTCATTATGAGGATTAAATATCGATGAATAATTATGCTCTATAAATAAATATTATCTTTTCCTTTCGAAGGAGATGAGCCGCTTCCCCCGGCGGGCAGGGCCGGGGAGGAGGGCTGCCGCGGTGCGCTGGTGGGTAGGAAACCCCCGGCGAGACTGGTCTGGGTGTTCCTCAGGCGTGTTTCTCTCCACCGGGCTCTGGCTGAGCAATCGATTCTGCTGTCTGGCTGGAAGGCAGATTGGGTAAATGCCCAATATTGAACTGAAGGCACTGAAATGTTTCGACTATAACAACAGAGTAATTTGAATTATACGTATTTCCTCAGCATTATTAAGGTAAACACAGAGAAGCACATGTCTACTTTTGAATTGATATTTTGATATTCAGAATTTGCTCTAAAAAAGCTGAAGTGGTTTATTCTTTCAGCAAATGCTTACCAAGTTCCTATTATGCACCAGGATTTGATGCACGTATGTATGAAAGACACAGGCCTTGCATTCAAAAAACTTAGAGCCCATGAGCCTCTCATGTTGTTACTAGCGCACTCTTGGTCTCACAGTCAGATCAGGGCAACGCAGCTAAGTGGTAAGATTCTCTGTCGGCCCCTAGGCTGACCCCCGGAACCTAGCAGCTGGGTGTAGGATTCTCACTGTGGATGATGGTCTCTGGCCTCATTGCTGGGCCGTGCAGGTTGGCTCACTTGTTTTTAATCCCCCCGGGAAGAGGTGCTGGGGAAGGACACGCACCCTGACAGCAGGAATCAGAACATGGGTGATTATGACACAGACTTAAGGTCGAATTACGTGTTCTGATACATCACAGTAACATTCCCAAAAGTCTGATGTAACTCATTTGGCCTATTAAAAAAAATTGGTCATGCCCTACAACACCAGCTGCATTAGCAGAATGTTAACTTTGGAAAGGACCTTAGAGGTTATTAGAAACCCCACTTTTTTGCTGATGAAACAAAGACCCAGAGAATTGATTTACCCAAGAACACAAAGCTAACTGGAATCTCAGTGAGGATTGTGTTGGTGAGTTCTTGCTGCCTCGCAAGTGCTGACAAGAGCTGATTATTAAATATTCAGGAATTGTGCGAGCCGGTTACCAAGCCATGGATAATTTGAAATCCTCCATGGTGGGAGTATTTACACCACAGAAATTGGCAAATGCTACAAAGCAAGGTTACTGGTGGGTTTTTTGGTTTTTGTTTTTTCAGAAAGCCAGTTTACCAGCATATTGATTTCAACCCCAAACTCTCAATCCCTAATTCCATGTTCCTTCAATTATAGAATTGCCATTCCATTACTAGCCTTCAATGCAATTTAAACATCTAGCCCAGTTATTCCAAATGCTCCTTTTGTGACAGCCCAAAGCATCTCTAATTACCTCGAGAGTTATTATGAAACTCTTCAAACCCTCACCAACCAAAATTAATTCTAATTAGCTTTAATTATTTTATGTAGACATATGGCATCTAACAGTTATGTGGGTCACAAAATGAAATGGATTGCGGTGGGAACTCACCTCTGCAAAGGGCTCGGGATTCATCCGTTCCTGCCTCGCCGACCCCACATTTCTGCCGTTACTAAGCCTTTCAACCTGGCAGCTCAATTCCTCTTGGTTTCTAAACCAAATTCAACCAGCCTGACAATACTTTAGAGCTCAGCCCCCACCAGGTGGTGGATTAGCATTAGTCTTGCCACTTCAAATCCTGGTTGCAGTGCCCTTGGATGACCCTGTAGGCTCCGTCAGGCCCAAACAGCTACGATCTTCACATTATCCCTGCCCCCGTCTCCTGTCCTCATACCTGATTCCTGCTCTTCATCCCAACTGTGCACTAGGACTAGAGCCGTGGAAGCCTGCTAATTTATGTGAATTTCCTTTCCCGTTCTCCTTTCCAAATGCCAGACCACTGTCTGGGGTCTTGCTTCAAATAAGAGCAATTACCTGCTAGGAACAGAGTGTTTGTTTCCTCCCAAAATTTATATGTTGAAATCCTAACTCCCAATGTGATGGTATTAGGAGGTAGGACCTCTGGGAAGTAATCAGGTCATGAGAGGGGAGCCTTCATGAGTAGAATTAGAGCCCTTATACTGATGAAAAGACAAAAGAGAACTTGTTTTCCCTCTCTCTCTGCTCTCCATTGTCTAAGAATACAACCAGGAGATGGCCGTCTGCACAGAAGGAAGTGGCCCTGACCAGATACCGGATCATCTGGCACCCTGACTTTGGACTTCCCAGGCTCCAGAAGTGCAAGAAATAAATTTGTGTTTTAAGCCACTCGGTTTATGGTTTTCTGTCATAGAAGCTCAAACTAAGACACTAGTTTGACATCTGTCTAACAAAAGTACTGATATTACCACTGCTAATGACACTGCTAATCTCTAGCTCTAGCCACTCGATTAGTGCTGACGGATGTGAACGCCCACCTAGGTCCAGGTCAGGTTTGCCATGAATCCTTGAGCACTGGGATTTAATGACTGGTTACTCTTGTGAGGGACAGCTCAGTACCTGAGACATCCCCCAGGCCTGATCTCCTTCCTTTACTGAAAGTAAAAATCTGGAAAACAAACTGAGAAGCTCGGTATCAATGTGTTAGCAGTAGTTACCTATTTCCAGGTGATGGCATTTTGGATGATTTTATTTTTCTCTACTTGTCCATATTTTCTAACTTGTCTACAATAAACATATATTATTTCAAAGGACAAAATCAACTAACATTATTTTTAATCAATACTATATCCAAATGTGTTATTGTCACATCAGTAACTAATTAGGCATCCAAACTGCTAAAATTGGCCAATGACTCTTCAAAGCTTCCAAGATTGATTAACTATGCTCAACTGTATCAACTGTATTGATTAAGTCTGCTCTTCTGGATAGAGTTTGAGTCATTCATTCACTAAACAAGTGTTTACTGAACACCTACTATATGCCCTGCATTATCACATACATTGGGAATACAAAAATAAATAACATACGATCTCTGCTCCAAAGAAGCCCTCTTTCAGTGCAGCAGTAGACCTTGAAATATGCCATCGCAATACTATGCAATCATTATTTGAACGGATGCATCTATCGCTGGTTTTTCCAATGGAAGGAAGCACAGGAGAAAGCACAAGACTAGAAACGGGAGGTGTCCTATTCAAGCTATTCCACAAATCGAGCAAGACGGAGGAACGCCTGAACTAGAGCAGCCGCAGGAAGGTTGGAGGAGAAGGGACAGATAGACTATATACAAAATACATATTTTTATAAAATAGAATCCACATGTGTCGATGCCCCGTTGACTGCAGAAGTTGAGGGAGCAGGAGAAGTCAAGGGCAATCCAGGTTTTCAGGCTGTGCAGATGAGATCACACTGCCTTTTTCTGGATTGCAATCTCAGAAGAGGAGCCAGTTTGGTAGAGAAGATGATGAACTCAGTTTTGGACACTCTGATCGGGAAGGCCCATGGGACACCGAGGTAAGTGTGGCCAATTAGTAGTTGGCTCCAGTGAGCGAAAGAGAGAGGTCTGAGGAGAGAGCCGTGGCAGTGGAAGCCACAGGCATGGACGGTTCCGCTGAAGAAAAGCTTAGACTTAGAAGGCAAGTCTGGAGAAGGAGCTCCGAGGTGGACACTAGAACTGGCCACAGAAGGAGGAGCCCAGGAAAGGTAGCAGAGAACCAGGGCGGATGGTGCCCCAGAAACCAGCGGAGGTGATGGCTTCAAAAACAGGAAAGTGGCCAACAACACCAAACTTAGAAGGAATATCGAGAACGGCAACAAGTCCAAGTGTGTTCTGTGGATTTGACAACTAGGAGGTTTGGTCAGGAACAACAGGAACGATGTCCGCAGGGCTATGGTCACGGGAGTGAGGGATCAGACAGAGAAATCACCTAAGCAGCAAGTGGGAAGGGAGGGGAAGAGGAGACAGCAAGCGTAAGTTGCTCTTTGCAGAAGCCATGAGGTCCTCGGGCTTGAAGAACCGATCTAGGGTGCACAGGACGAGAGAGAGTTATATAGGAGAGAGATTGGAGATACAGAAAGGAAACACAGTTGCTGAGGGAATAAATCTCAGAAGAGGCTGGTCACGTGGGATCCAGAGCATAGGAGCGAAAAGTAACTCCAGCTAAGAGGAAGGGCACCTGCTCCTCTGAGCAGCGGGTGAAGGCGGCACAGACGGGCACGGCGGAAGGCGAGTCTGTCCACAAGGGGACCCAAAAACCACGGATTCCTAGTGGAGCGGAAGGCCGAGTCCTACTGGCTGTTCCAGGGGGAGCATTTGGGAAGAGACTTGAAAACCTTCATGGAGCTTGGGGACGGGCGGCATGGAAAACGGACGTGGGCTTTAACCAGGAACGAGTCCTCCAAGCAGCGCGGGGCCTGGAAATGCCGCTGCTGCCGGATGCCTGCACTGACCGTCTGCGCTCTGCTCCCGGCTATGTTGGCAGTGCCAGGCGTGTAACACGAGCTCAGTAAAGTTTTATTTATAAATGAACAGACATCCTAAATGTACAGCAGCAGCAGCGTGCACTGAAGGATCGTAGCCGATGGTTTTTGCAGCCTGAGTACAGAGTTAAACCGTGGCAGGGAGTCACCAGGAAAGAAAACGAGAAGCTGACCGAAGAGTGGACAGGAGTGCCATGTGGCACACAGACAGACGCGCGCCACCTGCATCCCTTGTTGAACTGAGGTCCCGGCTACCCTTAAGAGACCCCTCCAACTGGACAATGAAAGAAAAACATTAAATTCAATAATAATTCTTTTTTAAAAACCTCTTGGCCAAAGTGGGTAACGATTGGATAATGGCCACACCTGCATTTCCAGCAACATCTGACGCTTTGTGGCTCTTTTTAAAAAGTTGGCGAGCATCTCATATTTTCGGCTCCGCAAATGAGCCAAGGGGTGAAGGTTCAGTGCGGAGCAGCCCCGTGACTCCGGCACAGCCACCGCCTGGAGCCAGCGTTGAAGATACGGAGTTGGGGGCCTCGGCCGGGCATTGGCCGCCAAGGCTTTGGCCCCGTCCCTCAGGTGACATGAGGAACAGCAGACGCAGAGCGTCCTGTGCCAGTCGGCAGTTCCAGTTATCAGGAGGAGATGTGCCAGGAGAAAACGGTGCCTGTGCCAGGGACAATTAGCCTGGCCGGGGCGCTGTGAGCTGCCAGCGCCAGTCCTGGGACTGTTACTCTTGCCACAACCTCAGGAGCGAAGCTGTGGGTGCAGCGCAGGTTTCCCGCAGGCCCAAGCCCCGCAGATGAGCCCCGACAAAGGGCTCCTTTAAATGCCACCTACCTGGCTGCCTGCAGACCTGCCCTCCCTGCCTCCACCTCTGCTGCCCAGAGATGGAGAAGCGGCATGTCATTCCAGAGCAAGAGTGACTCCACGCTTCCTTGTCGGCCCTGGGCTGGCAGGGGCGGCCCCGCCTGCTCCTTCCTCACGCCCCCATCCGACCGATGCCCCTGGATCAGGTGAGGGGAGCAGCCGGTGGGTGCTGCCGTCACTTCTGACCCCACGTCAGGCTCCAACAGGCAGAGGTGACGCACACACCTGCTGCATGAAATAAAGGACTGTGATATTCTTGGAGCGCTGGCTCGGCAGCAGGCCGGCAGGACGTGGATTCCCTGAAGGAGCAGCGTGACTTGGTGGTCCTGGAATACGGCTGCCTGAGTGTGGGCCCAGCTCCACCGTCTGCTGGCGCGTGAGCTTGGACAAGTTATTCTGCGTCTCCTTTGCTTTACCTGTAAAACAGGGATGATAATAGAACCTCCCACCTCACAGAGTTATTATAAGGGTAAAATTAAATTAAAAACCTACAAAGCATTTGCCAAATAGTAAATGCTCAATAAATGTTCACTGATATCATTTCCCTGGAAATAGTGTACGTTGCCTAGGAAATATTCTGCACAAGTCATCAGTAAGGGTTCATTGATTACCCGTTACTACTGTGAAATCTACAACTCCTCCTTGTCACCTAGCCCAGAGCCCCCACTGAGCCATGAGATCGGGGAAGCAGAGAAACTGTCACGGCTGCACAGGGAAGATGGATGGGCTAGGATGGGAACAGTAGAATTAGAAACTTCAAGAAGTACAGCCGAATGCTTCTCACGCTGGAGTGCTCGTGGCCCCGGAGACAATGCAGGACACCTCAGGATGAGCATCCGTTTTCTTTTATAAGTGATTTCAAATAATATTTTAATTTAAAATAAGCACAAATATCTTGGAGCAGAATCCAAATCTGCATTAATTTTTAAGATGAAGCATGATGCTTCAAAGAAATTTTGTATTTGCAACAGGACAGATACACACACACACACACACACACACACACACGCACACACCCTGCACCCCCGAATCACTCCCTGCCATATGGCGGGAAAGTCTGAGAGACGAATTCTGAACAAGAGCAGACATTCAGACGCACAGAACCCATGAGCCGGAAAGTGTCCGTCCCTGCAGTGAAGGGGTGTCCCAGCCAGAGGCTCCGCCAAGGCCCGGGCCCACACAGGGCTCTTCCCCTTACAGACCCGCAGCACCCCAAGCCCTCTGCTGTGGGACGAAAAGTCTCTATTATGTAAGACCCTAAAGGGCGCCCTGGTGTCCAGTGACTCTCTCAGTTTACCTGGGACAGTGGCGTTTGGTCTTCAGGGAAGACAGGTGCTCGGGTTCCCAACAGAAGCGCGCCCAGTACGGCAGAGCCCAGCCGCCCTCACTGACATGTGACACACGCATGTGACTCAGACTCTGAGCAGCTGTCTGAGCAGGGGAACAGCCACCGTGCCACTCAGCAGCCTGCTCCTCCAGGCCCATGGCCCCACCCTCGTCTGCGTCTCCTCAGGAAACATCTTTCCCTCAATCGTGTTGGGAAGGAGCAGAAGCCCAGAGGAAAGAAAATAGGAACTGAAACTTGGATTTGGTTTCAACTACACCATTTCCTAGCCATGTGCCTTTGGAAACATCACCCGATCTCCATGAGCCCCAGGTTTCTCATCTTTAAAATGAAATCTAAAAAGTGCCTCATGGCCGGGTATGGTTGCTCATGGCTGTCATCCCAGAACTTCAGGAGGCTGAAGCGGGAGGATCACTTGAGGCCAGGAGTTCAAGACCGGCCCAGGCAATATAGCAAGACCTCATCTCTACAAAAAATAGAAAACTTAGCCGGGCATGGTGGCACATGCCTGTAGTCCCAGCTACTCGGGAGGCTGAGGCAGGAGGATCGCTTGAGCCCAGGAGTTTGAGGTTGCTGTGAGCTAGGCTGACGCCACAGCACTGTAGCCTGGGGGATAGAGTGAGACTCTGTCTCAAAAAAAAAAAAAGAGCATAACAGAGGAGTTACTTTCTAGGCTGTTTGGGATATAGTTCTTATTTAGCTTTGATCACAGCAGGTCATATTTAACTTTTATCTTACCTGTTCTTTATTATTGACTTACAATCTAATCTAAGGTTATCGTTTTTGATTTTTTTTTTTTTAGAGACAGGGGTCTCGCTATATTGCCCAGGCTGGTCTTGAACTCCTGGCCTCAAGCGATCCTCCTGCCTGGGCCACCCAAAGTGCTAGGATTACAGGCATCAGTCACCGCACCTGGCCTGTTTTTAATTTTTACTCTGCCTTCTCTCTCATCATAATAATCCATTGCGTCACAGCTTGCCTTCCCCAGAGAGGCCCATCCTTAGCTCATTATTCTCATTACCCAGTGGCATCAGTAGAGAGTTTGTCCATTTTAGGGGCAATAAAGGTGAGACCTGAAAGGCTAAGAGATTTTGCCAAACTCACACAATACATTGGTATCAGTCACCAAGCAGAGGAAAATCAATCACAGGATGTCTAGTCCAATACTTTTGCTCAGAAAAGCATACTGCTTAGTAATAGCCACGCGATATATTTAACGCAAAAGTGCAATTATTTAAAACTCCATTTCGTGTGAATACAATGATTACAACCTTCAAAGTTATCAGTAGGTATAAATAGGCTCATTCAACATGATGGGTAGCTTAGAATAGATACTTAATCATAAAAGTAAGAACTCAAAGGCTAATTTCTGTATTTTCTCCTTGTCCCATTCGTCAGCCCACAAAGGTTCATACCACTTTGCAAGTTCTGCTCCTCCGCCCGCTGTGCCATGCACAGAAATGCCCGTGTGTGTGCACAGCGTGAGCACGCACACGTGTTTCAGTGGCACTCACGCTCCTCCCTCCGTCAGTGTGGAATGGGCGACGGCAGGTGCTGCAAAGCTCCCACGAGTGCAGTCCTAGGGATGCACTCAGCGCATCAGGGCAACTTCCGCAGGGGTCACGTGTGATGCCAACAAACAATGTTCAAATTTCAGTTTCTGGAGGACACTGAAGGGCACGACAGGATGATGGAGAAATTTCTTTTCTAAGCAGACACGTCTGCCGTCACCACAAGGGAGATGGCCACAGTGCACTATTTGGGGGGAACGTCCCATACATGAATGCTGTAGATTCTCTGCATGCTGAGTAGGTATTACTGCCCTTCCCAACGTTGCTTCTGTGATACACTCTCTATAAGAGCTTGTTAGGAGAGTTCCCATTACACTAAGGATGCCGTACTTTGCATGTCCCATGACATTATGACACTGTGACACCATGTTCTAGTGTTGGCCAGATGTCACTCACTGAAAAAATTATGTCACTAGATGAATCTGACTAGGGTATAACCTCACCCCTGGGAGAATAAAAAAATTATTTCCTACATTCAACAAATAATATTTTAGACAATACTAATTCATCTGTTCGTTGTAATAAAAAGGTTTTTCTCCTACATGAACTGACTCTCCATAGCTCCTCAAATAAAGCTGCCAAGCCCCAAAACTATATGGAAGGAACCCAAAACAGTTTGCACTGCTATTTATTATAATAACCAAGAAATGGGTGGGAAACCGAGTACTGCATTCATTGTATATTAATTGAGTGTCTACTATGTGCCAAGCACCATTTTAGGTGTTAGGTTCAGGCCACACGAAGTGAACAAGGTGAACTGTTTCTTACCTTCCTGGAGTTTACTGCCTAACGGGACACGGGCAAGGTAACAGAAATGCCGAGGATAAGTGTTAGAGGAGGACGACAGTAAGAAGCCGATGAAACGCACACAAAGCTGTCCACCCGAGTCAGAGAAGATTCCCAGCGGAACTGTCTCAACTGAGACAGGAAACACGAGAGTGAGTTATCCTGGAAAGAAGGCAGAGACAGCAAGAGAGAACGTGTCCCGGGATATGGATCTGACAAGGGCTCAGAGGTCAAGGAAGCCCTGGTACAGTCACAGCATCATCGGTGGGTTTCGTGTTCAGTGTGATTTGGGCCTAGAATGCAAAGGAAGTGTAGAGGCTGAAGGCGGTCCTCACTGCCCCACCCAGCCAAGAAGACGGGAGCATAGCCCCAGCTCTCCTAATACCCAGGTGGTTTGTGCACGCTTAGGATGAACATCTGGTATTTCTGTCAGCCCGGCATCCTGCCCGCTGGCTTCTGGCACTAAATGGTCCATTTCCCTTTTATTAACATCCCTGCCTCCTCTCAGTTTCTGTATCATGTGTGGCACTGACCTCATCCCTTGCTCTAAGAATGGCACAAAATTCAGACCTGGACACTAAGAGCCTTGCATCTCCCTGGGTGTGGTGAATAATTCAGCAGCCAGTACGTGTCCAGGACATCCAAGGAACACGCACCCAGAACTCACGCTTGCACGACTGGGAAAGACGGATGCTTCCCATCGGGTCGACTGAGATAATATTAATAGAAAATCAACCTAGAGCTGTCATGCGTCCACCATTCATTCACTCAATAATCATTTATTGCATAACAGTCATGTGACTCTTGCTGTTGTAGGCATTAGGAATACAGAAACAAAAGACGTATTTCTATTTCTTAGGTTTTCACCATCAAATGGAGAGGCAAATAAGTAAATTCGTCACTTTTATAAACTGGGGTGTCACGGCATAGGTTACGTGCATACGGTAATGCAGGGAGGGGCAGCCAGCTCAGGGAGAAGCAGGTTCAGGCTGGGCCACAGAGCCGAGTTGTCCGCAGGCCAATACACTGGGGTGTCCGCGGCAGGGAACGTAAGTCAGGAGTTCCCCAGAGGAGCCTGCAGGGACTCATATTTGTGGTTGACAGTGTTCCTTTGTTTACACTTTGCTTCTTTCCTGAAGATTTGTACGTGCTTTGATTTAGGCAGTATCAGCACGAGTCATAATTAAAATCATGGATATGAATGAGATTGTCGAGGGAGAGCACAGATTTCAAAATAAGAGAATAACTGTTGAAGGTAAAAAGCAGAGAAAGAGAAGTCCATGAAGACAGAGAAGGCAAAGTCAGAACAGCATCAGGCAACCGCGGGAGGAGAGAATGTCAAGGAAGAGGAAGAGGCAAAGAGAACAGATGCAGGAAGAGATGAGTTCTGTAAGAACGTGAGCCGGGCACGGTGTCAGGCACCTGCAGTCCCAGCTACTTGGGAGGGTGGCTTGAGGCCGGGAGTTCGAGGCCAGACTGGGACATGGCATGAACCCATCTCTGGAAAAAAAAATTTTTTTTAAGCAATAAAAAAGAACTTGAAAGTGTCCAGTGGATCCCACAGGGCTGCGAAAGGGCCAGAAAAGGGAGAGAACAGTCAGGAGGAGCTGTGTTTGCTCAGGCTGGCTAATTGGTCGGTCGGTATAAAATGGAAGAGACGCAAACGTGTTTTCACCTATGGAGCAAAGGCAGAGTGAAGGAGAAACCGAAGACACAGGGGAACAAGGAACTGAGTGATGGATGTGGGGGCCCCAGAGGAGCCTCATGGGGAGGGACAGTCCAAGAGAAGGATCAGGAAATACACCTCTGCCATCGGGGAGGGAGGGAGGCAGCGAGGGGCATGAGTGCCCGTGCAGATAACTCTGCGGGCCAGCCTAGGCAAGCTCAATGGAAAAAGGCATATATACTACGTTTTTTAAAATTTGATTTTATTCATTATTCTACCAAACATGTTACGAAACTCCCACAATTTCCAATGTCAAAAATGGCTGAGCCGATGGTGACGAGTTCCAGGAACCCGAGGCTGCACTGCACAGCCACCAACGGTCAGTATTCTCCACTCTATTTGAAACCACAGCCTGGCTTACTTTCTGACTCAGTTAAATTTCTTTCAGCCTTCAGTCTGTGGGTCACGCCTATTTTAAGCCATTTCATTTTCCTTCGTGTCAGGTTTTGGTGCCTTTGCCCCTCAAAAGTCAGCAGCAGTTGAAAAGGTACTTGTTCCAATCAGTGACCATTTGAAAACAGAAGTTCAGATATTTAAGATGCGTCTGTGTGGAATTGCTACCTTTAAGACATATTTCTCTTGTGCTCATTTCAGCAGCACATACACTAGAGCTGGAGTGATACGGAATTCAGCACGGCCCCCGAGCAAGGATGAGACACAAATTCACGAGGCGTTCCCTTTTTAAAAAAAAAAAAAAAAAAAAAGACATCTTTCTCAAAAGTAACCATTCCTCCTACAGCTATTATGCTGTAAGTGGCCCCCTTTAGGAGGGTCCTTCAAGTCTCTGTTGCAGAATACCACAACCTGATGAGACCTACTTGGTGACATGTGAGGTCCATTTCACAGACAACGCACCTGTTCTCAAATTGGACGTGGAGCGAATTCAGTGTGGTGTGAGAAGCTGTTCAGCAGTCAGTTACTGAAGAGGTTACCCGACCCAACGCATTCATCTACAGCACGTGAACGGAAGCCCAGAGTGCCATGTGGTTCGCTGGGAGCGATGCCAGGCCCTACACCCAGGTCTCCCAGCTCCCAGCCCGGCGTTCACTTCTCCTCTCATGACATCTGGTTTCCCTGCTGGGCGGCAAACTCCACAGGGGCAGGGACCCCTTCCACATTGTTCCCTCAGGTATCCCCAGCAGAGGTGCAACCAAATGTATCTGTTTGCCAATAAGTTAGCCACATTCAGGTTAGTGGTTATGGGTCATTTATGAGGTTTCATGCAGAGCTGAACATCAGAGTAAAAGGTCTCAACAAAAAAGAAAAAAATCACCAACCCATAAACACATGGTTTATGAACTCTGAAAATACTAGAAACTCTGGACATGACTTCCAGGGTGGAAGCCTTGGGAACAGCAGCCGCAGAGCCACCTCCTGTAAAGGGATCCGTGCCAGGGTTTCATTCGTCATGGCAGGCACCATGCCCCTGGTCATCCATGCAGCTTGAGAACAAAAGTTTCCACACCACCTCCAAGCCAGACTTAACAAACTTGAACCCTCCTTAAAACATTTAACAGGCTCTCTCCTCTCCCCAAACGCTGTAACTGCTAAGCCTCATTTCATCCTCCCATAATCAAACCTGCCTAAAATTTTTTTATAAGTCGAAATCACTTGTTCCTTTGCAATAGCAATATGCCCATCCCCCGGGTACAGCCCCTGCCAGGTGTGCAGGCACTCCGAGCAGGTAGGCTGTGAAAGTGGCACTCACCACAGTTGAAGTTGGTTTTTCAACAAGACCCTGTGAAGTTCTTCGTTTTGCTGAAAACCATGTGCTGGCTTAATGCCTTTCTACGCTGAAGAAGACTGAATTCTTCTCGAATAAATCTGCTAGAAGGGGCTCCTGTGGGAATTGTATTCCCTCTTAGCATTGTTCAGTTTGGGTTTGGTTTGGGTTAATTGGTTAATGGTGAAAATAAGTACTTACATCTTTTGCCCCTAAATCAGGAGCTGCTGCTGCTGCGTCTGCTACATCCCATCGAGACAGCCTGCTGTTACCCACAGCTGGCAGGCACTGTAAACCTGACGCCACGTCAGCCGCCCAGAACCTTCCTGCTCCGGCAACAGTTCCCAACGGAATGACTTCGCGTGTAGCTCCCGAGGCTGGAAACATGATCCCACCACCATGTTGAGAAGGTCTGAGTTAAAAAGGCCACCATCTGACACTGCAGAAAGAAGCTACACACACCCCTTCGTGTGTCTGAATGCGAATTCCAAGGAGAACCTCAATAGCATATTGAATTTCTAAACAACAATGAGAGCAAGTTAATAATTGACGAAAACACCATCCGGATTAGAAACTGAAAAAGTGAAACTTAGGGACGCTTAGCGTTGGTTCATCACAAACTCATCGCTTTGCAGTGGCAAAAAACTGAAAAGGTGGATGCTCCTGAAAAGGGAAATAGTTTAATAAATAATAAGACACTTATGTTGTGAAACATTAGGAAATCTAATAACAAATAATAAATTACAATTATACCATTTGACTTGGAGGGGTTTCTATAGCATATTATTGGTGAAAAGGTATATTATCCCATATGCCACTATGTATATGTATATATTAATAAAATTATAAAAGATTATATATGAGTATTTATGTATCTATATAGATACAGTATATAAAAGATACATACCTGGGACTTAATAATACTTCCTTTGTTTGAGGGAGAGCGTATACAAGCGTAATGGGTAGAGGTACAAGTAACATTTTTTAAAGGCTTTACAATAAAACAACATTTATTACATCCCATTCTTGCAAATTTGTCTGTATGTGAGTGGTGTGTGTGCTTAACGAGAAGTATGTGTAAGTTTATAAAAGTGTTAATTGGATATCTTAAAGTGGGGGGATTCCAGACGACTTTTATTTAACTCGCTATATTTTTATGTATGTTTCAATCTTTTTTCAACGAAAACACTTTATGTAATCAAAAGAAATAAGAAAGCTGTTCTTATTATATTAAAGTCATTGACAAGTGGTAACTTGCCTGAACTCTTATGCTTCTGAGCCTCTGCTGAATCTTAAATTGATTTGGGTTTCTTCCTCTCTCTGTTCCAAGTACGCCCAAGAATTCTAAAGATGTCTCGTGCTTCTCTGGAAAAGACAAGCCACGCCAAAGAGAAACGTAAACTCCTTTTCTAGCCCAGACCTCACACAGCCCTTTCCTCCTTGGAGATGGGTGTCAGATGTGGGTCACCTCTTCACACCCTTCTTTGCTGCGGGCTACAGAGGGAGGGACCCCAGAGCACGAGCCCACACAGAGACACTCTGTCTCAGACAATGCCTCCAGGGGTGACTCAGAAACCATGTGGGAAAACGCCGATTGAGGAAAGGAAGAAGAGACTTATAATTAACCAACCAATCCCTGCATTTTACCAACAGAGCCAGAAACTGGGAAATAATCTCTTATTGATCACAAACCCAATAACCAACACATTTTACACAATTAGAACAGAGGAGAGGTCACTTGTTTTTCCTGGCTACATTTTTTTGAATCAAAATGAAGCGAGGTATATGAATGTAGTTGGATTTTAAATTATCATAGCTATATAGATAACAGGGTTTTTTTAATTGGGGCATTATAGAACATTCAAGATGTCCAGTCACCACAATGGCTGAGTGGCTGTGTATCAACTAGATACAAGTTTAAAATAGAGGAAACATATTGTGTTATGTATTTATTATCGTGGAATGGAGGAAGCTCTCAATGTCAAAAACTTAAATAGGGAAAGATCTGATTTCGGTAAAATTTCTGAATTATGGAGCTGTTTTTAAAATAACTTTAAAGCAAAATAAAAAGAAATAAAAAGTAAAAAGAAATGTTGTTCTTTTACTTCAACTACAAAAATAATCCAAAGTTGACTCCTAAAATCCTAAAAATTTTTTAGCCTAAAAGGATCTTGTCTTGGTTCATTTGAGCTGCTCTAAGAAAACATATAGATTATTTGGCTTATATACAACAGATATTTATTACTTAAAGTCCTGAACTGAGAACTGAGAAGTCCAATACCAAGGTGATATCAAATTCAGTGTCTTGTGGAAGGGACGACCCAGCTCCCTCAGGCCTCATTTATACAGGCGCTGATCCCATTCATGAGGGCTCCAACCTAATGACCTAATCACTTCCCAAAGCCCTCCCTCCTGATACCATCACCTTGGGGGTTAGGATTTCAACATATGAATTTTACAGAGACACAAACTTTAAGCCCACAGCACTGGTCTCTAATTCAACGCATCATTTTAGATACAAATAATCAGAGATTCAGAGAGGTTAAATAACTTGCCTAAGGTCACACAGTAGAACTCGGGGCTTTGGGCCCTCGGAGATCATTCCACAACATCATGCTGCAAATATTAAGAACAGATCCTTCAGAAATCGGCTTTTCATAACTAGAGAAGACACTCATTATTACCATACTCTCGCTTTGTATACAAAGAACACTTTCTTAGATTTATACAAAGAGTAGTTAAATATGACCTGTATTTGCCATCCTGTCTTGCAATTAGTTTACTTTCCTTTATCTCATTAATAATCACTTAACTGGCTGAACTGAAGGATGCAAGTATTAATAGATATACATAAAGAACAGAATGTAAATAAAGGCCAAGTGCATGACCTCAGCAGTAGGTGCTACGAGAAGTCAGGAGTGGGAGATGAATCAAAATTAATTCCAAGGAGGGGTAGGAGGTGAGATAAGAGGTCAGTGAAAAGAGGAATAGGAAAAAATATTAAAAGGTGAGGTTTGTTATCTGTGAACACCGCACGTATCTATGAATACTTCTACCAGTCGGGCTATTACTGACAGTATTGGACCTTAGATTACATGGGACTTGTGAACCCGATCCTAAGACAATATGGTAGCCTCATTTCCCACATGTTCCTCTTACTTAAAAAAAGACACATTTGGAATTTGTGCAAAAAGCACACATCCACATATGCATAAACCTGCATTTTCCTTGGCTCAGACGTCTTGGGTAAATTAAGGAAGTTACTGGATTTATCTGCATGTAACTGCACAATAGAATAAAATGAAAAATGCAATGACTGATGTGCTCCCCAAGACACACCTTTTGGGTCTCACAGTCATGTCCTTTCCAGTGTCATCAGCAGATTGGAGGCATTAGCTCAGACTTCGCAGAACCAAAATCTGTGGCAGGAAATAACAAGTATAAATGTTTCTTCCTGAAGGAATTTTAAGCTCTAGTATTTAAACCAAATAACTTATTTACGATAGACCAAAAATTTCATGTTCACCCCCCACGAAACTGAGTCAAGTGATAGGAAAACATCTTGAATGCCCCAGGAGTGACTGTGTCACCTGGGTAAAGCCCATTTTCAGGGCGGAGGCGGCATGTCACAATGGAGGTGTGCGTGGGTTCCGGAACTACCTGCCAGGCGGGGTCCCGGCTCCGCCGCTCTCCAGCTCCGTGATGCCAGGTAAACCACCGAATCTCTCTGGGCTTCAGGGTCCTCAGCTGAGGGTCAATGGTGACCACCTCCAGGGTTGGGAAGTGTGATTGAATCATTGCAGGTAAAGCACTTAGGAAGGTGCCGCAGCCTATGGCTTATACCTCTAACCGAACAATACTTAGTATGCACTTATTTAACATTTGCTGAGTGCTGATAGCACGCCACCTTTGTGCTACGTGTTCTTTGCATGTGCATAATTTTCTGTAATCCACGCAGCAGCCCTTTGGTGTAGCTACTGTTGTCTGTCCTCTCCTATTGCAGACGGGAAACTGAAGCTCAGAAAGGGTGAGTGCTTTGCTCGAAGTCCCACCCTAGCTAGCAAGGACAGAGCCAGACTTCGAGTCCAGGTCTAGCGTGGATCACGAGCTCGAACTCTGTGTGACCACTGTTTGTGCTTCCTCCCAAGTCAGCAGTTCAAAAATCCACAACACAGACCCATTCTTTTGGATTCTGCCAGGGTCGGGGAGGAGGAGACACACAGACATGGAAGAGAGAACACAAATGCCTCCGCCCGCCTGGGGTCCTCCTGTCTCATCTTGGCACTTACTCTAGAGGGTGGCACGAAACAAAACGTGTCCACGGAGGACGGACCGTGCATGCAGCTGACAGGTCTCCGCCCTGTGTCTCCCCGTCTTCACACGGAGGAACGTCATCCTTGTCCCTGTGGATGAGTGAAATAAAGATTTTGCTTCAGCTTGCCAGATGGGAAAGCCCAGCTCTTCATCAGGGCCCGGTGGCTTCTTTCCACTCTCAACTTCGACTCTTCCCTGCATCTCCCTGAAAAGTCCCCTGAAAAGTTCCAGAGCCTTGGGGAGGGATCTGAAACCCACGGAACATGGGGGGCTCTTCCAGAGGAATGTGTGAGGTGAAGACGGAGCCTTGGGTGGGTCAGAGCATGGAGACTCTCAGCTTCCTGCTCATCCTCTCATCTGTCAACATCGGGACCTCCTCGCCGCAGTGGTCCCCGCTGAGAACTCAGAAGACTGGAAAGAAAATTATTTTTTTCCTCCCTTACCATAAACACCAAGTGATCACCACCCAGGTCAAGATACAGAGCAAGACATTTGCACGTCCTCCCTCCGGGCCACACTCACTGCACCCAGAGTGACGATGGCTGGGCGGGAGGACAGCTGACCTGGGCGGACGGGAGATGCATCTCTGGTCGCCGTGTTCCAAAGCGCATCCCTGCCCTTCTCCATCAGAATGCCGGGGTCCTGGCTGGGGAGAGATGCTAAGCCCCTTCCTGGAGAAGAAACAGATCTCGTCAGTGTGGAGACAGGACGGTAAGGGGGATTCAAAGCCCTCTCTAGCACTTACCAGTTCTGTGATTTCCAGACATTCAGGACACCGCTGTAAGTTTGCTTTTCTTATCTGCGAAACAGCCATTAAAATGTCCAGGTCAACAAATGCAAAAAGACAAAGAGAGATCCATTCTTTTGCTCATCCGTCCACTCGCTCGTTCGCTGAGGGCTTGCTGCGAGCCCGGCGCTGCGCCTGGTTCAGGGAGGTCGAGCGACACAGGAAGGGAACCGGCTGCACGGAGCCGCGTGCCGGTGAGGACAGACAAGCGAACAAAACACGGGCGCCGGGCAAGGTCAGGTGCTCCAAAGAACAGAAGGCAGGGTCAGAGGACAGAGTTTCAGGGTCGGGAGGGGAGGCGACTTAGGCAGAGGGATCCGGGACACCTCCCGAGAAGGGGCGCTGACGCCGTGAGGGTGTCCAGGCCAGAAGCAGGGGAGGTCGCGCGAGTGTGGACGGCGGAGCGAGAGGGCAGAGACGCTTAAGGGGGTCGGTCTGGAGGGAAAAGGTGTGAAATAGCCTCTCGAAGAATAGAAACGCGAATTCACTAGGAAGCGGGGCAGGGCCGCCTCCTGAGCTCTGTGCGCGCGCGTCGAGACCAGCGAGCCAGCTGGCACTCGTGTCCGGCCACATCCCGGGATTCGGCGCCCGGATGCGACAGGAAGAGCCGAGCGCAGCTTTGTCAGGGCGGGGGTTGCCGGGGGAGGCACCGGGGGAGCGTGGGCGCGAGGGAGTGGAGCAGGACCACGGACTCGGGCGGGGAGGCAGAGTGGAAGGTGAGCCTGACGGTCAGGGACGAGGGGTTGGCGGACCTGGAGAGACCAAGCGGTGCTTGGCGCTGGGGTCCTAGAGGGAGCGAGCTGGTGGTCAGAGCGGGATGCCAGGAGCCCACATCTTGGAGGTGTGGCAAGTACAGTAATGACAATCACCAGCATGATGCGAGCGCGGCTGGCTGGGGTGGGAGGAAGGCTGTGGAATTAGGGAGGTTAAGATCCGAGAGGCCAGAACGCACTCAGGTCACCTAGGCCAGTGGCTCTCAAACCTGGCCGCGTGCTGGAATGACCTGGGAGCTCTTAAAGAATACACAAGCCTCCAACCCCAGATTCCACTGGCTGGAAATGGGAGGAGGGGAGGGGAAAAGGGCAGTGCCTGGGCTTTTGCGAAAGCTTCCCAAATAATTCTGAAGCACAGCCCAGGCTGGGCCTGGCCGGTCCGAGTGGGCAGGGCGGTCACGACGAGCGAGGCCGTGGTGGCGGGGAGGGAAGTGAGCCCACAGGGGCTCGGAGCCTCACTGAATGTGGATGAGGGACAGCGGGCCGGTGGGCGACCGCAGTGTGGGAGGCTCGTGGACAGCCCGATGGCCTGCGCGTCACAGCTGGGGGAGGAGGAAGGTTAAGGAGGGACGATAGTCTGAGAGGGGTTGTGAGGAGCAATGCGGACACCCCGCCCCCACCATCAGGACCCAGCACACTTGAGGGGCGTCCCCAGGACCCCGGGAGTGAGCCGGCCATCACTTAAAGCAAAAAGACAAGAGGGACCTTCATAAAGAGGTTGAGGAGACAGGGGCAGGGGCGTAGGGTCAGGAGAGCGGGGACACGGGTCAAACAGCGCCGTCCAGAGCCGTGCGGGGAGGGGGCCTGGGAGTCCCGCACTGAGGCTATCACCAGGTGGGCAGGCGGGGTTAGCGCCAAGGCCTTGGGGGGAAGGTGGGCCCTTGGTTTGATCGAAGCCTCCCTTTTCTGTTTTACGTAGACTCTCAGGCAGCACGTGGGTTTCTTGTGGCCGCCGTAGTAAATTAGCACAAACTTGGCTGCTTCAAAGAACAGAAATTTATTCTCCCAGAGTTCTGAAGCCTAGAAGTCCGAAATGTGGTGTGAGCGGGGCCACGCTCCCTCGGAAGGCTCTAGGGGAGAGTCCTGCCTCCTCCTCGCTGCTGGTGGCCACGGCACCCCAGTCCCTGCCTCCGTCTTCTCCTGGCCTTCCTCCCTCTCTGCGCCCACAGCTCTCTTCTCATGAGGGTACCAGGCATCAGACTGAGGGCCTGCCCCATCCGGCATCACCTGATCCTGACTGTATCTTAGAACACCCTATTTCCAAATAAGGTCACCTTCGCAGTTACCAAGGGCTTCCTTCACTGGATCTTTGGCGGGGGACACATCCACCCCACAGCCGGCAGTCTGTGGCAGTGGTGTGACAGCCAGGAAGGGTGTTCTTACCCAAAGAACACAGGCTCTGGGCCACTATGAAGTCCACCGAGAACTGTCACAGCCAGAAGAAAGTCAGCAACAGGCCTCCTCACAGACCTCGGCGTCCAGCAGGGGACGGGCAGTCTCACCGGCACACGCGGCTCGGTGGGCTCCCTCAAACCTGCTTGAATGAGAAAACAAAGCTAAACGGGGAAACCCGTCCTCATAGCGGATAAACAGTTCAAACAAACTTCCTGTTCCTAGCAGGTCAGCAGTGTTTTTGAATACGCCTATGGCATGTATTTGATGAGAAACCACAATCTGACAAGATAACGAAAGCCTAAAAGATTTCCTGGTCTCTCACCGTTAGCAGCAAGCAGCGAAAGCAAAGAGATAAAGACAAAGAAAATAATCTGTGCTGAGCTGCAGAAGCCAGATTTAGTTAAACGGTAATGCACTCCATCCAGCAGTTACCAAGGCTGAAGTGCCTGTCATTGCAAAGCCGACCCAAGAAAACAGAACGCACGGCACCATCCCGCAAAGAACTCACCCACCGGTCGAGAATGCGAAGGAAACTAGAGTCACACACTAAAGACAAGGTCAAGTTAACTATTAAATTGCATGGTGTAGGCTTAATGATACAGAAATTCAAAACAGGAGAGATTAATGATTCCAGGACTACTGGAATTGGTCTGTCTGGAGCTTGATAAGTATGTCTTTGGGCCTATTCTGTATATTTCGGTCACCAGGCTGGCTGGACCCTAAACCTCCGCCCTTCACTCCATGACATTCTCAGGATCCCTGTTTCACAGACAAGGAAACCGAGGTCCGCAGACTTGTCCAAGGTCAGAGAGTGTGTGTTCCCAAGTCAGGAACTGAACACAAGTCTTTTATCCCCAAGCCCAAGGCTTTTTCTGCGATACATTGAAGAATTAGTAGGGTTTGGACAGGTAAGAAAAAACAAGGAGAGTGTTTCATGTATGGGAAACAGGATTAATATTTTATTATCACATTTAGTTCCTCAGCTCCTGAGAGCCAGCCTGCATCCCCAGATGAGAAGCTGCTGTCAGTCTCTTAAAATACCTGCTCTTAAAATATCTGGGTCAGGGAGAAGAGGATCACAGGGTCTCCTTGTGGTTATTTTTAACTTTAAAAAGATAACCTTTAAAGCAAAGGAAAGGATAAAAATGAAATAAGCAAATAAATAAATAAACCAGAAATTTTATAGGCTGAAGCCAAAAGGGAACCGCTCACCAGGAGTAGCGAGGCGACGGGCCCTGGCTTGGAAGCTGCAGGCAGGGGCCCCTGGCGGGTCACGGTGGTGCCCGGCTCCACCACAGCTGTGACGGTGGCCTGGAATCAGAGAGCGGACCTGGGACGGAGCAGAAGCAGAAGGCGGGAGGTGTGCAGGTGCCGGCCCCACTCCTCACACCTGCCTGCAGAGAGGCACCGCCCTGGATTCCTGCTGCAGGGAAGAAAGGGAGAGAGAAATTGGGCAAGTCTGCCCCGGCTTCTACCGGCGGCTTTTGCGATTTTCAGAACAGAAGGAAAGGATGGGGGATCTTTTAAGCAACCACCGTACGTTACGTGGAAGTGGCACCCATGGGCAGGTGAACGGTGTTTTTATCGAGAAAAATATTCCGAGTGCTGCTTTGTGTTGAGGCAAATCAGCGATCATACGAACGCCCGCACAGCTGTGCCGTCAACGCCAAGACACCAGGAGCAAGGAAGGAATCCTGGCTGTAAATGCCAGGAAACGTGTCCCGGGTCCTTGAAGGGAGGGGTTCCTGCGGAGCCCCGCACCGTGCCGTGTGTCGCAGGCAGCACTTGAGAGAGAACCGAGGGCTCCCTCGGGTCTGAGGCACTTTCTGCACTGACTCCCACGCGGGGGAAGGACCAGACACAGGTCCTGAGTTTGAGGAATTCACTCCCAGGCTGCATCTCTGACCCGGGACCTAGACCACAGCACGTTTCACTAAATGTCAAACATCATTTAAGGATAAGACTCACACACACAATGCAACAAGACAACTACGCAGATCCGTGGCTCTGTGGGAGCTCTGACAGCAGGAGTCACATGAGCTGGTTTCCCTGAGGAAACGAGCCTTCGTCTGGGCCCTGAATGAGTACAGTTTGCACAAAAAGGGAATGGACAGGATCCCGGTGCACAGTTGGTACTGTCAGGCCCTGTGCGTGCACCGCAGACTCAGTGGTGAGCAGAGCACATTCTGGTCCCCACTGTCACTGCTCGCAGTCCAGCAAACGTTCTCCCTAGAGCAGAGGGTACCAGGGGGCCATGACAAACACTGGCATGTATTTAGGGTCTAAATGTGCCAAGCACTATGCTGAGTGCTTCACAAATGCAATCCCATTGGATTCTCACTGCAACTCAGTGACAAGGGGGTTACTATTAGCACCATTTATGGGTTGGAAACAGCTCACGCAGCTAATTAGCAGGGAAGCCAACATTCAGATCCAGGGCTGCCTGGCTCAGGGGCAGTTCTTATCACACTACACCACACGGGAAGGAAGGTCAGGTGAGGTTTATGACGTAGTGCTTGAAAGCCAGGTGAAGCGGTTCACATGTGCTGCGGAGGAAATAGGAGGTTGTTACCAGTCTCTCCCTTGCCGTTGCGTACCCCTCTGCCAAATCAAATTCCCAGGAGATACACACAGAATTCCGAGGACCCTCAGGCACGACGTTCTCTCCCCCTCCATCTCCACCAGCTTTCCTGCCACTGTGAACTGCGATGGCCATCTTGAAGGAAATGTCATGGTCATACTTGTCTCTCTCCCCTAAATCCCAAACCTATGAGAAGCCATAAGACACCAGTCCCAATGGTTTTTCTCACCTGGCCCCTGGCCTTTTGTGGGGTTCCTAAGGACCACAAGAACCCTGGAAGTTACCAAAGACCAAACTACCCCCATCTTTTTGGTTTTTTTCCTTTTAGAACCAGGGTTTCACTCTTGTCGCCTGGGCTGGATGGGAGCGGCACAATCGTAGCTCGCTGTAACCTCAGACTCCTGTGCTCAGGCCATCCTCCACGGCCCAGCCTCGCGAGTAGCTGGGACTATGGTGGGCGCCAGACCCAGCTATTTTTTTTTAATTTTTTGCAGAGACAGGGTCTCGATATGTTGCCCAGGCTGCCCCCATCTTATAGGTGGCATCTTATCACCCAAAACATCCAAAGGAGAAGAAAAATGCTTGCAAAGTTCTCCTTACCTTTAGTTCCTGACCAGATCTTCCCAGAGAGGGAAGAGGAATGACAGAAGAGGTATCTGCACTCTCTCAGTCTCTCTAGAGGAGCAGGCATTGTTCCCCGCCCTCGGTCCTCTCTTTTATTTCTGAGTTGGTAAGTACTGCTCCCTAACGAGGCCAGGGAGAGGAAGACCAAGGTGAAGGTCAACCCACCTGGAAGGCATAGAACTGAAAATACTACAATCAAAGAGAAAATTTTACATTCCTAAGGATAATGTGTGTGTATCATTGACAAAGCACTTTCAGAAACATTACTTCCCTTGAATCCCTCGCAATAGTCAGAGAGGTTTTAATGTTAGCATTACCTTCCCCTCTTTTTTTACAGGTGAGTAAACCGAGGCATATAGAAGAGAAGTGACGTGCTAAGGTCACAGAGGTGATACTGGCAGCAAGACCCCCTGAGCCCAAATTCTGTGCACGCTGCTTTCTGGCGTATACTCAGGAATCTTGATTTAGACGAGGATGACAGATAGAGACAGGAAAGCGTCATGGTCACTCTGTATGGTGTCATCCTACAAAATTAGAAAGATTTAATGAAATAGTTTTAGTTTCATTTTATAATCTTCTATGAGTCTATCCTTCGACAATGTAAATCTTCTCTTACAATATTTGATTTTTGTCATAGCAAACTTTGGGAATAGTAAGCTCTCTACACTTACTGCTCCTGGGTAAAAAAAGTGCTATTTTTACTTTGCCCTAAAACTATTTCTTTAAAATGATAAAGTTGTCCCTAGTTCTTATGCTCTGAGGTTTAATAAGTTCATATTTTAATCCTATGATTTTCATTATTTTATAAATTTCAATCGTATTCCCCTCTCGGGCTGTGTCTTTCCAGAGTGAAGAGCCCTAATTCTTTTATCGTCCCTCACAAAGACCATTTCCTACCCTGTTGATCAATTCGGGTGTCCTGCTCTAGACCGTGCCTGGCTCTGCGTGTCTCTGAGGTGCCTCAGATCATCGGGCCCCATCGCTCTGTCGATTCTTCTGTATAAGAGTACCATGACTTCAGCTAGCATGGGAAAATATTTGAAAGACATTTTTTAAAAATCAAACAATTTTTTTGTTCCATGTCAGCCCAGTAAATGCTAAAAAATATACATGGTTGCTTCAACAGAATGAAATCAATTGAATTCTCAAATGAATTTAAACATACCGGTGCAAGACAAACTTGTAATCCATTATGAAAATGGCAATTTGCAAAGCACTTTTACATATATTATCTCATCTGACCCTTACCTGAACCATGCAAGGTAGAAAAAACACATTATTCTTATTTTTCACATGAAAAAAGTAAAAAGGTGGCCGGGCGCAGTGGCTCACACCTGTAATCCTAGCATTCTGGGAGGCTGAGGCGGGTGGATCGTTTGAGTTCAGGAGTTCGAGACCAGCCTAAGCAAGAGCGAGGCCCTGTCTCTACTAAAAAAAATAGAAATAAATTAGCTGGACAACTAAATATACATATATATAAAAAATTAGCTAGGCATGGTGGTGCATGCCTATAGGCTGAGGCAGGAGGATCGCTTGAGCCCAGGAGTTTGAGGTTGCTGTGAGCTAGGCTGACGCCACGGCACTCACTCTAGCCCGGGCAACAAAAGCGAGATTCTGTCTCAAAAATAAATAAATAAATAAAAATAAAGTCTCCCTTCCCATTTAAAAAAAAGGAAAAAAAGAAAAAAGTAAAAAGGCGAGTCTATCCCAAGGTCTAAGAGCTGGAAGCAGAGCTCCCATCCCTGGCCCTCCGCCAGGAGGACAGTCTTTAGCGACTGCACAAGGCAGGCTTCCTGATAACCACGTGTCGCTTATTCTAAATCACCCAGCTGCCCCTGGCTCGGACTCCTGGTGGTCCACAGCACAGTCATGAAATATCCCTCAGTCCTACCGCGAGGAAAGATGTTCGAGGCTGGTCTGTACCCTCTTCCCTTCTTGCTCGACACACTCTCCGGAGGAAATCTCGGCCACGCGGCAGCCGTCAGGATCACTTCCACGCAAATTGCTCCCAAATCTCTGTCTCGCGGCCACACCTCTCTTCTGAGCACCAGACAGGTACCTGACATCTCTCGCATTTCTCAAAATGAACAAAACTTAACCTCCTGCCCCATCGCACCTCTCCACAGCCAAAACCCCATTCTTTTCCGATGTTCCTCTCTCAGACATCCAGGAGCTGGAGTCATCTCGACGTTTCCCTCCCCTTCCCAATTTCACACCCTACACCCCACCGCTCCCCTGTATCCAGTCTGACATCGAGCCCTTCACTGCTACCTCCTGCGCAGCTCTCCTCGCCCGTCCCCACCGCCTTCGTCCAAGCTGCAGGGACCTCTCGGCTGGCCTTGAATGGATTCCTAACCGGTCTGTTCCTCCCCTACCCCTTCTCCCCACAGCTTGAGGGATTCTTCCAAAATGCCACTTTGGTCGGGATGCCCCTGCCCCACCCCTGCGTACAGCATTTCAGTGGCATCTCACTGCTTTTAGGGTAAAGTCGGAACTCCCATAATTTGCCTACAGACCCCTGCCTGACCTGGTCCCCTGCCCCAGCCTATCTCACGGTCTCTCCTTCGTTTCTCGAGCTTCAGCCCCACCAGCCTTCTTTCAGGTCCTTTTAGTCATCATGCTTTCATTAGACACAGCATCCCGGAATATTTCTCCTTCCTCCTCTATTTAAATCCCTAGAATTAAATTTCTAGAAGCCTTCAGCTGGGCGCAGTGGGTCACACCTGAAATCCTAGCACTCTAGGAGGCTGAGGCAGGAGGACTGCTTGAGGTCAGGAGTTCGAGACCAGCCTGAGCAAGTGTGAGACCTCATCTCTGCCAAAAATATAAAAAAATTAGCTGGGCGTGGTGGCTCACGCCTGTAGTCCCAGCTACTCAGGAGGCTGAAGCAGGAGGATCACTTGAGCCCAGGAGTTTGAGGTTGCCATGAGCTATGATCAGGCCACTGCACTCCAGCCTGGGGGACAGAGTGAGACCCTGTCTCAAAACACACACACACACACACACACACACACACACACACACACACACACACACACACATTAGACATTAGAGAACACTATGCATACAATTTTTAAACCTATGTATCTTTATTTAAAAAAAAAAAAAAACACCCTACATGTGTGTGTTTGAAAAGGTCTGCAAGACTAACACGAAACTGGAAATGAGAAAGGATAGAGAAAAATAGGATAACAATTTCTGCTCACAAACTTCTGGGGGGTTTGACTTTTTTCAGTGACCCGATGGTATTGTTGCAATTATTTTAATAATACCATTTTTAAAATAATGATGCAATTTACCAAAGTTCAGGAAACTGACCATTTCTAAATATAGTAAGAAAAAAAGCTACTTTTGATTCCTCAACAATGATGAAGTTCCAGAAACCAGCATATTTCCAAGTCAGATCCTCAATCCAGCAATAACCTCTAATGAAGATGCAAAGTGGAAGAGAACAATTGAAAATGCCAGAATGTGCTCTTTAATTACGCCTTCCCCTCACGTGACTTTTATAAATAAAAAAGATTTCCAAAAAAATCACTGCTCTTTGATTCCCTTATACAAACTTGGAAGGAAAAACAAGAGAAAGAAATAACAGCATGAATTTTTCTTCGTTTACTCAGATTTCTTTTTATTAAAGACAAGCAAGTATGTGAAGGCGCCTCTATTTCCCCCCACTTGTTGAATAACAAAGCTTTATTGTCTTTACCGTAGCTCAAACAGAAAAGCTAGTTTCTAATTCGCACACATTACAGAGGAAGGGGCAGGGTCAGATGTGACTGGTGGTGTGTAGACAGATCATTCCACGGCGAACAGCACAAAACCCCGCTTTGATGGTTGAGCGACACGGGTGCAGGTGGACAGACCCACACGTACTGGGAAAGGACAGGCAGCGGGTGTCATGTTCCCAGCAGTCAGCCTATGAGGACGAGTGGGGAAAGACTACAGATACAGAATAAATACCGCCACTTGGAGCTGCATTTATTCCTTTTTCAGACTGATGGCTCGGACGGTGGAACAACCGAACAATGACTACAATATGAGTCAAATGCCTTCAAATCGTTCCAGGGAAGCAGGAGCACGGTGGGCAGAAAGCAGTTCGTTAGAGGTTCCGACGAATGCTTGTTAAATCGGAAGAAACTTGCTCTCCTTAATGACCGCCTCTCTCAATCTAAGTCGTTTTGACGTTAGTGACCTGGGGACACCAGATCTTTATCACCCGTGACACCTATTGACCGGCTCTGAGCAGTGGAAAAGGCAGCTCCCGGCTGGGCTTGTGCCCTGTTCCCAATCCTGATCCGTCTTCCTTCTCTCCCAGGGTCTACCCAGCGTGTCAGCAGGGATGCCAAATGGTGTCAGGAAATTTGAAAATTAGACTCAAAGTTGAGTTTCTTAGTATTTTTGAAAACCAACTTTCATTTAAATACAAAAATAGCTCATGTTAAGGTGGAGTGGGGTTGGGGGAAGGAGGTGAGAAGAGGCACACTATTAAACGGAACCGCGAGGCAGCAAGCTCCCAGAGGGCCGATGCGGGCCTCACGGAGCACCACGCGGGCCCGCAACAGACGTGTGCATGTTTCCCTGACGTCTTTCTCCTCCCCCTTCCTTCTGCTAATTTCTCAGTTTCAAATTCTTTCCCCAAGTGTTCATCCCTATTTTGCAATTCTATTCTTTAAAAACAAAAAGGATTTTTGGTGAAGAGACACTGAGAAGGTAAGTGTTTCTAAACAGCCTACGGCACTTAGAAAACAAAGCCTCTCACCACATTTATTGGAAGAGGACCTCGTCAGGAACACGCAGAAGTGCCCACACGTTCCTGCCGTGTCAGGCACCTGTTTCTGTCCCCACCCTCCTTTTTTTTTTTTTTTTTTTTTTGAGACAGAGTCTCACTCTGTTGCCTGGGCTAGAGTGCCGTGGCGTCAGCCTAGCTCACAGCAACCTCAAACTCCTGGGCTCAAGTGATCCTCCTGCCTCAGCCTCCCGAGTAGCTGGGACCACAGGCATGCGCCACCATGCCTGGCTAATTTTTATATATATATTTTTAGTTGTCCAGCTAATTTCTTTCTATTTTTTAGTAGAGACGGGGTCTCACTCTTGCTCAGGCTGGTCTCGAATTCCTGACCTCGAGCGATCCTCCCGCCTCGGCCTCCCAGAGTGCTAGGATTACAGGCGTGAGCGACCGCGCCCGGCCTCCCACCCCCTCCTTTTTGAGAGTCATCCCTCATGCAGCAGGAAGAATGGAGTACAATGTTTAGCACCCAGCAAATGTACAAAACCTCTCCAGACAGCCAGGCCCAGGCAGACTGGAGCTGACTTCGGCCCAAGCTAGGCACTCCACACACTCCCTGCTCTCTTCCCTAACGGATGCACTTAGAAGTGAGAACTACATGTTCTTTTTTTAAACCTTTTTTTAATTGTGGTAAAACACACATAAAATTGACCATTTTAAGTGTGCAGTTCAGTGGCGCTAAATACATTCCCATGGTTGTGCAGCCATCACCACCATCCACCTCCAGAACTTTTCCATCTTCCCAAACTGAAACTCTGTACCATTAAACAATAACTCTCCATTCCCCCTCCCTCTGGCAACCGCCATTCCCCAGGCTGCATATCCCTTATCCAAAGTGCTTGGGACCAGAAGTGTTCCGGATTTCAAATTTTTTTCAGATTTTAGAACATTTGCATTATACTCACTGAGCATCCCAAATCTGAAAATCCAAACTCTGAAATGCTCCAATAAGCATTTCAGAACTCGAAAAGCTTCAGACTTTGGAGCATTTCAAATTTTGGATTTTTGAATTTGGGACGCTCACCCAGTACTTTCTGTCTCTTTGAATTTGACTACTCCAGGCACTTCACATAAGTAGAACCATACAGTATTTGTACTTTGCAGCTGGCGAACTTCACATATAGTGTCTTCAAGGTTCATCATGTTATATAACACATATCAGAATTTCGTTCCTTTTTAAGGCTGAATAATATTCCATTTTGTGTATATACCATATTTTGTTTATCCATTCGCCTGTTAAAGGACATTTGGGTTGTTTCTAGGGCAACGTATTCTTAATTTAATCCCACAATGTAAGACTTGCAGATAATTCGAATTCAATTCAATTTATTGAGTATTTACCAAGGGTAACTCACTTTGGCAAGTATTATGGGAAGTACAAGGGTGAATCAGACATGGTACCTGCTCTCAGGGAATTTATGGTACATGGGAAAGGAGAAGAGAAAGAAGTGAAGGGAACTGGCATTTGCTAACTGCTGACCAGGCGCCGGTGCCCGATCACCGCATGTACTGCTCACAGCCACTTTGTGAGGAGGATACTGTACTATCCACTTTACAGCGAGAAGAGTGAAGGTACAGAGACCTCAAGTAACAACCTCTAAAGAGGTGAGTTTGATGTTAAACCCCCATCTTGGAATCAGAAGCCTGTGTTCATTCCACTACACATGGTGTTCCCTACAAAAGTGACAAATCTTGGAGGAGAAGCCACGGGAAGGCAGAAGAGAAAGAGGAGAGCTTACCAGGCTCCTGAGGGCAAAGACGCATGGCAAAAGTAGGTCTTGGAGGTCGGGAAGGCTGACGTTTGGCAGAGATGAAGGGTAAAGGAAACACAAGAGCAGAGCGCAACGAGGGAGGAAGGCAAGCTCGGTGTACACGCAGGCGCCGGAGGAGGTGCGGAGCGTAAGGCTGGGGCAAAACCACGGGTGTAGAGAGACGCTAGCTCCCCGAGTCTGAATCCACCACACAGGCAACGGTGAGCCACTGCGGCTGTTCTGGCACGGGACACAGTCAGACCGGTGCTTTGGGAAGATCACCACGGCAATAACGCACAACTAGGATGGAGGCGTGGGGTAGTTCAAAGGCAGGAAAACTGGTTAGAAGATCAGTGGAGATAGCAGGTGAGTCGTAATTAGTCACATGGAAAAGAGGTGTGGAGGTGAGAGGTATCTCAGAGATGGCAACGACAGAACGTGGCGACTGGTGCTGGTGCGTTACGAACAGGGTGGCCACACACGAAGGTTTGCCTGGGACACGTTCTCCTGCTGTAGTTACTAGTAGTACCGTTCACTCTCAAAAAGGTGCAAGTTTGGACAATAACCTATATAATCGAACTAAATTAGGAGCAATAAGAAAACAGAATCAAAGGTGACTCTAAGATTTTAAACCTGGATTAGTAAGGAAGGTGGTAACATTTTGGAAACACAGAAGGGAAATCAGATTTTTGGAGAGATGATGAGTTTGGATTTGGACATGCTGAGCTTGCTGCTGAGGTGAGGGCTCATTTAGGAGAGAGGAGCACCTTGCCCATGGATTTGCGCTGTGTCACGTGAAGGAAGGCATCATTGACCTAAAACACAAAATTCAAAAACATGTGATCAGACATGCACATGTGCATATTTCAACAAATGTTTGTTGCTGGTCCTGTTATTAAAGTAGCTAAAGTGTTAGGATATGTCTCCCACGAACTGAACATAACTAACTATGCAATGCTAACTAACTAATCACCACGAATGCAGTGAAAAACATTAATATTTAAGAATAACCCAACCCCAGGATTTCTGTCTAAACCTGTAATTCTCAATGGGTTCAGATAAATGCCAGCAGGTAAAAAGTCTGTCCGTACTCTACTGTAATGGTTCTGTGTGTTCCAGCTTTTGAAAGAATGGAGCCTCTGACAAAAGAATCAATACTTATTTTTTATAATTTTTATCTTTTTATTAAAATTGCCCTATTTCCTGTGTAACTAAAATTGTAATCTATCTTAACTCTTTTTTCAGAAGTATAAGGTTACAAAACACATATTAAAAAGCAGCTACAGTAATCAAGGCAGTGTGATATGGGTGAAAGAATAGGCAACTAGATCAATGGAACAGAACAGAGAGCCGAAAATAAACCCACACAAATAAAGTCAACTGATCTTTGACAAAGGAACAAAAGCAATTCAATGGAGAAAGGACAGTCTTTCAACAAATGGTGCTAGAAAAACTGGATGTCCACATGGAAAAATACAAATCTAGATACAGGCCTTACACCCTTCACAAAAATTACCTCAAAATGGATTATGGATCTAAATGTAAAATGCAAAACTATAAAAAACTTCCAGAAGAAAACACAGGAAAAAATCTAGGTCACCTTGGGTTTGGCAATGAATTTTTAGATACAGCACCAAAAGCACAATCCATGAAAAAAAATAATTGGTAAATTGATTTCATTAAAATTAAAAATTTATGCTCTGCAAAAGACACTGTTAAAATAATGTAACACAAACCACAGCTTGGGAGAAAATCTTTGCAAAACACATATCTGATAAACAACTTGTATCTAAAATATACAGAGAATTCTTAAAACTTAACAATAAGAAAACAAGACAATTATCAATAAAAAGAAGGCAAAAGATCTGAACAGGTCAGGCACAGTGGCTCACGCCTATAATCCCAGCACTTTGGAAGGCCAAGGTGGGAGGATTACTTGAGGCCAGGAGTTCAAGACTGCCTGGGCAACATAGCAAGACCCCCATCTCTATTTTTGAAAAAAGAAAAGATCTAAACAGACACCTCACCAAAGAAGATATATAGATGGCAAATAGTATAAAAATACGCCCAATATTATAGGTCATTAGAGAATTGCAAATTAAAACGAGACGCCACTACACGCTTATTAGAATGGCTAAATCCAAAACATTAAAACCAAATGCTGGCAAGGATGTGGAGCAATAGAAACTTAGTTGTTGTTAGAAGGAATACATGGTACAGCCACTTCGGAAGATAGTTCGGCAGTTTCTTACATAAGAAAACATACCCTTACCACACAATCCAGCAATTGCACTCCTAGGTGTTTATCCAAATGAACTGAATGTCCATACAAAAACCTGCATGTGAATGTTTGCAGCAGCTTTATTCACAGTTGCCAAAACCTGGAAGCAACTACTATGTTCCTCCATAGGTGAACGGATAAACAAACTGTGGTACAGCCATACAATGGGACATCAAGCCACCAAAAGCCATGGAAGAATCCTAAATGCATTTTGTTCAGGGAAAGAAGCTAGTCTGAAAAGGCTACATACAGTATGAGTCCAACCATACAACGTTCTGGGAAATGTGATACTACACAGACGGAAAAAGGTCTGTGGCTGCCAGGGATTTAGAGGGCCGGGGATGACCATGTGGAGTCCAGGGATTTCTCGGCTATTCTATATGATGTTCAGTGGCGGATACAAGACATCATGCACTTGGCAAAACCCACAGAACTGTACGATATAAAGAGCTGACCTTATTGTAAACTACAGATTTAGTTAGTAATGTATCAACGTTGGTTCATCAATTGTAATAAACATACCACGCCAACGCACGATGTTAATAATGTGGAAACTGGGCGACAGAAGAGGGAGTATGTGAGAACCCTCTATGCTTGCTGTTGAATGCTTCTGTACACCTAAAACTGCTCAAAAATAGTCTATTAATTTTTAAAATAACATAAATGATAAATTAAAAATGAAATTAAAAAAGCAAAGAAGAATAGAATAGACAAAGTGTCCTTATTTGCAAACACTATAATAATCTACATAGAGAAACGAATCAAAGCGACAAACAAATGAGAAAGATCAGCAAGACTGTGAGACATAAGATGAACTTATAAAAATTACTGACGTTTCTCTACATCAGAAGTAACTAACTTGCAATTTACAGAAATAAAATGTCATTCTCAAAGGCAATAAAAACAGTAAAGTACTTATAATTAACCTTACTGAGAATAATCCACAAGATCTTAAGAAGAAAAAATTTAAACTCCAGTAAAAGACCTAAAAGAGGCCAGGTGCAGTGGTTCATGCCTGTAATTCCAGCACTTTGGGAGGCTAAGAAGGGAGGATCATTTGAGATCAGGAGTTCAAGACTCCACACAAAAATGTTTTAAATTAGCCAAGCGTGGTGGGGCACCCCTATAATCCCGGCTATTCAGGAGGCTGAGGCAGCAGGAGGATCCCTTGAACCCAGGAGTTCAAGGCTGTAGTGAGCTATGATTGGGCCACTGCGCTCCCACCTGGGTATAACAGAGCAAGACCCTGTCTCAAAACAAACAAACAAGACCTGAAAAATCTAAATAAATGGCAATGTATCCCTGTTCACTTGTCCATAGATTAGACAACTTAACATGGTAAAAATATCAGTCTCCCCAAATTAATATATAAAATCAACGCAATTCCATTCAAGACGTCGGCCAGAGTTCTGGAGGAGCTAAATAAATTTATTCTAAAATTTATCTAAAAGTATAAAGATTCACAAAGTAGCTAAGTCAAATTTAAAAAAGAACAAAGATAGAAGAGTTACCCTTCCATGTATTAAAACATTCAAGGCTATAAACATAAAAACTCAATGATTCTGGTATAGGAACAGATATGTAAACCAAGAAAATAGAACAGAAAGCAGAGAGAAGACACATGTATAGCCTGGAACCTGAAATAAGATGAAAGGAACACCACAGATCAATGAAAAACAGTGGACTGTTTGGTACTGGGACATTCAGCTCACTATAAAAAGTAAAAAAAAAAAAAAACTACCTGACTCATACCCAATACGAAGCTGACTTTAGATACATTAGATCCTTAAGTGTCAAACAAAACTATAAACTTAACAGAGAAAAATTGAGAAGAAAATCATTGTGACCCAGGGATAATGAGGACTTCTAAAACAAGTCCCCAATAGCATTACCATAAGCTAAAATACTGAAGTGTTCGATTACATTAAATATAGACAAAGGTGACGGTAGCATGACAAATTTGGAAGGAGACTTTTGCAAAGTCTCAAACTAACATCTAGAACCTTGCTACTCAAAGGCTGGTCCAAGGACCATACGCTTCTGCATTATCTGAGAGCTTGTTAGAAATGCACAATCTTGAGTGTCATCCTACACTTACTGAATCAAAATCTGAGTCTTAACAAGATCCCCAGGTGATCTGCATGCATATCAAAGTTTAATGAGCACAGATTACACAGGAACTTTTGCAAATTATTAAAAAAAAAACAGAAAGCAAAGCAGAGAACTACACAAGGAGCTTAAACTACAATTCGAAGGAAACCTGAATTGCTAGCAAATATATAAAGAGATCCTTAAATTTATTAGAAATCAGGGAAATTCAAGTTAAAATAATAAGACGCCACTTTATGCCTTATCAGTTTGGCAAAAATCAGAATGTTGAACACTGCTACACATCAACAGGGTGACGAGTAAACAAGAATCCTGACGCAATGCTGGTGGGGCACAACCTGGTCAAGTCACTCTGGAGAGCAGCCGGCAGACAGACCAAGCACGCATCCTACGACCCAGCAACCCCCAGAGCAACACTGGCACAGTCCCCAAGGTCACACACAGGAGGCTGTTTACTGCCACACCGATTATAGTGGCAGAGAATCAAGTCGACCCCAAAGCTCATCATCAGGGAACGGATTTGCCAGCTCTGGGGAGGCACAGCGTGCGCCGCCACGCAGCAGTGGGAAGCAAGGAACCAGGTGCAGGGACAGCAACACAGACGGACCTTAAAGAGACAGCACTGTGTGAAGAATTCAGAAACACAACAGTCTAGAGCACGGCACCATTTGTGTAACTAGAAAGTAAATTAACACAAATTAACTCTACGTGTTTGACAAGGAAATATAAATCCAAAGACACGTATCAAACATGTTACGGAGACTGGCTCCGAGGGGAGGAAAAGAGTGAGGAGAGACGGGGAAACGAGATTAAAGGGAGTAAGTAAATACAGGCGTTCATAAATATAACAGACATAAAAACAGAAGATGGGCTTTGCTCGGTCCAACACTGAAAATGTGCTTTGAAATGAGGATTATGATTAACCAACCCTTTTCATTTGAGATCCTCCAAAAAAGCATACCAAAAAATATAAATTAAAAAAAGCAGAGAAACAAATCAATCATGGCAGTCTCTCTGCAGCATGAAATCCCTGGTTTCAAAAACATCTGTCCTTCAGGGCATCGTGCTTTACAGAGACCTTTCCTATCTAGGCAAATTTAGACTCACTTCGAGGAGGTGGAAGAAGTCACAGACAGATGTTTGAAACACTCAGCCCCCTGTCAGTCATCTCCAGGTGACTCATGGCTGCATCACACTCCCCGTCAGTTAGAAGTCACTTTTCCCAGAGATGTGTCATAGCCCAACAATAGAAGATACTCGAGAAAATAAGTATTATTCGAGACAGTGATACTTTTTCACCTGACATCCTAGGGAAATTTAAGGATCTCCTACAAATAAATGTTAACCTAAAAAGAAAGACACCCCTTCAAATGCTCAAGCTTATTTTTAACCATTTTGTACATAAATCTTTATTAAAATGTATCACATACGTATCTGACTTCTGTAAAAGGTAATACTGGGCATAATCTTTTCGTTCCACAACTTAAGCATCTCAAAATGTTAACATCCATTACTTTACTTTCTGTTTTTCAGATGTTTTGTCACCTCTCCATGTCCAATTGCCACTTCTGTTGGGACTGTAGCTGCTTCTAAAAATAACCCAACTCTGTCCCTTTCTACCTGGTAGCTTCTATCTGGGCCGGGAGAACAGACAGTCAGTGGTGTTAAGGACTGGAAGTTTAGTAAGAATGATAAGGCTCTGAGAAAGAGACTAAAAAGTAAAATGCACAGCTTTAGACTAGAGACTTCTGATAGCTACTTCAGATGCCTGGGGACACTTTCCTGCTCTGGATTCTATAGGCTGCATCACACAGAGGAAGGCTGCACAGTACTGATCCTAGAAAGACACGCAGGCTGTTCCCAGCACCCTGGTTCCCTGCCTTGAGGGGGATAAAGCCATAATTAAATTTGTCTCTAGAGATAACACAACCTAGAATTTGGGGCAGGATAAGGATATTGCCTTTGTTTTGGGATGTGAAGGTTCTGCTGTTGGAATATTTAATTAGCTCATCAAGCAGGAATAATCAGAGTAACTTACAGTTCCCTAAATATATCATGCTGATGCATGCTTCTCATTAGAAACCAGTCTTCCCCTACCGCAGCACTGTCCTGAGATCTCCCCAAGGAAAAAATTAACTAATTAACACCTTAAGGGCATGACTAAGTCTTACTTTTTATTGACTGACATACAGTGAATGTTTGATGAATAAAATAAATTCATGAATGAATGAATGTATCTTTGATGAGTGGGACTGTTTTTAAAAGGTAAAAATTTTTAGCTAGTAATACATTGCTATAGCTGAATACATTCGTCATATCATTGCTCTGATACAAGTTGATCTGAATCTCAGATACCAACCACTACACACCTAATGCAATGGCTAAAACTAAAGAAAACAACTGACAAGACTAAGTTCTGGCAGATACCGAGCAACTGGAACTCTCATACATTGCTGGTGGGAATGCAAAATGGTGTAACCACTTTGGAAGATAGTTCGGCAGCTTGTTAAAAGTTAAATTTGAAGTAGCAAATCAGCACAAGCAGAATTCCAAAATGTTAAAACAGCTCAACTTTGGGCACATTTGTATGCTGGAGCACATTTGTATTCTCTCGTCCAGAATACACCAAAAGAAACAGAAAATACGTGTGCTGTGGGCTTTGATGGGAATGGAGTCATCGTGGCCTTGTCTTCAAAATCATGGGCTATAGAGACTAAAACAGAATGCTTCTGAATAACTGAGGCATAGAGAAAGCCATTGACATAATCAAGCTAATCTAACCTTTAAAAAATAAACAAGCTCAGACCTGCGAGACTCAAGCACTGCAGCAGGTCGAGATGCCTGTGGGCAGCTCCCTGCAGAAAGAAGAGAGCAGACGATGCCGTCCTCCGAACAGACCACGAGGTCGAGTCAGGATCCACCCCTCATGGCACAGTTACAAGCCTTTGGAAAACAGTAAATTCCAGTGAAAATCTAAAATCTAAAGACTGTCTTTCCAAGCCTTCCCTTTGAGACATAAAGGCCAAAGTGTTGTGGTTACGGGGAACTGAAAAAATTAAACCTTGTATTATAAAATGGTGTCTTATTAGGCTTTTCAAAAGTTACTAAATTCATTACGGGATTTTACATGTATTATCTTATTTAATCCTCATGACCACCCTAGAAAGTAGGATATATTACTGCCCTCATTACAGATGAAAAAATTAAGGCACAAAGATGTGTAATCTGCCCACAGCCAGGGTCTGAACTCTGGCGGTCTGACCCTGGAGCCCCACACGCTCAAGCCGTCATTCAACGAATATGTGAGTGCCCACCAGAAACTGGAGATACAGAGGCACGCACGGCCCCGCCTACGTGGAGTTTGTGCTCTATGGGAAAGACGGGTGTGAACAGCGATTAAGGGTCAATGAAGGAGAAACAGAGTGCTAAGGAAGTTCACTTCCTGCACCTACTAAAAGGCTACGTTGTGAAGTTTATAGTCATATTAATATAAACTTCAAGGTCAAATCTCTAAGTCCACATATTCAGGAGAAAAATAAAGGCTAGAAGCTACTGTGTGTGTGTGTGTGTGTGTGTGTGTGTGTGCGCGCGCGCGCGCGTTTAAGTACAGAGGTCATTTTCCAAACCCAAACAGGTTATGATAAACAACTTTTTCCAGTATGTTAACTAATCTACATGGAAAAAAATTATCCAGGCTTTAAAATTCAGTGAAATTAATTATATATTCATTTAACCATCTTCATTTTAAAACAACAAAATATGTAAGTCCTGGTGCTCCTCAAGAAAACATGAGAGTCCTGGTCATTTTAACTATAAGAGTTTTTCTCACACAGATAATTCTATGATAGATGAATAAACTTCATACTATAGCATAAGGTTTCTAAGAAGTGACTTCTTGGCCTCTTTGAGAAGAGAGTTTAACACAGCCATAGGAGCCCAGGTTCTGGCACCAGACTAATCCAGACTGGATGTCACTCTGTCACTTACTACGTATCGGGGGCAGGGCTGTCACCTCTACAAGCTTGACTTCTTCATCTGCAGAACGTGATGATGAGGAGTCCTACCTCCACGCTGCCGTGAAGGTTAAAGGAAAGAATGCAGGTAAAGCGCGTAGCACAGTCCGTGACCCACAGTAAGCACCTCGTGTATGTGAGCTGTCACTGTCATTATTATTCCTCCAAATGGTTTACACATTAAAGAAAGAGAAGAAACGGTAAATGGATGGCGTATGAATGAGATGCCTGACAGGTGCCAGGGAGCGTGGCGTGAAGAGCCACCTGGCAACACCAAGGTCAGCAGAGCGGCCAGAACTATAAAAATCCCGCATGCGGAGCCCTCGCTAGGAAAGACAAAGGCACGCGGAAGCCGACAGGCGCTTAGCAATTACACCGTGAGTTCATGCTTAGGAGGAGAGAGAACTCCAACGTGGACAATTAAAACGGTAACCCACCCCTGGCCTTCCTTCATGCCTAAGCAACACCTAGAAGACGTCAAGAGAGGAGAGATGTCCGCGCCCACACTTGTTTCCAGCCCTGGGCTGCCTCACCCTCTATCAGGAAAAGCAAACCTCCGTTTAGAAGTCACATGCTAAAAGACACGAGACAGAAGGGGATCCAGAAACTACCTAAACCAGTGGTTTTGAAGATTTTAAGCCATACCTTCTTAAAAGCAAAGTACAAACAAAAAAGCAAAAAACGTGCAGCTATTCAGACCTCAGCAGAGACGGGGTCCCAGAGCGCAGGCAGCTCGAGTCTACACCTGTCCGCCCCGACATCCCTACTGTGGCTCCTGAGCACAGTCTGAAAGCCACGGATAGCGCCCCACCCCTTCATTCTAGAGATGTGGAACCCAAAGGTCGGAAAGGTAAGGGGGTCGCTGCAGAGGTGCAGGGGTTCGGGGACAGAGCCGTCGCCGGAATCCAACCGGTTCTCTTCACCACCGAACGCTCTCTTCTTGCCTCACATACCGAAAAGATAAAGAAGAAAGGAAACCTTGTTTGAAAAGCACGTGCCTCATCCCAGGGAAAAGCACGAAACGGAAGGCTGGTGTGCAATGCGGCCTGGCACGGACAGCCCGGGCTCCGCCAATCTGCATTTGAACAAAACACCGCTCCATCGTGGCTGACTAGTTACCAAGGCAGGTTTTTGAACATTAAAACAAATTAAGCCAAAAAGAACAAGGGCTTCGCAGCGACTGCCGACCAGATTCCACTCACAGCCGTGCTGCGTGTGCACGCGCACAGCCACGCTCGAGGGAGCGTGAGCCACGTTAATGAGACCAGGGGATGAAAAAGGGAGTGACTGGCCAACAAAATTAATCACAGTGACGAGCGGATGAATTGCAGACCTAAGATGACTTCAGGCGTGATTCAGTGTTCTGCTCGCAGAATCTCGGCTCAGGTCACCTGGTCGCACTTTAAAGCATCTACGTTTTAAGGTCAAAGGTCAAGTCGAGCACTTCCTTCTTAGCTTCTATGTTGTGGAGTTCAAGGTTCATGTCAACACTTGTAAATCATTTTCTAAAATGCCGCAGCTCCCCTCTACTTGAGATGCCGGTGACAGAGAGAGAGCCCTCAAAATCCAATTTTGCATGGCCTTCCCAGACTCAGTGTCACATGGGGCCGAGCCTGCAGCCACACAACCTGCGACCCTGAGCCTGCGAGGCTGTGCGATTCGGTGCTGTATTTTCATTTTCCCGTTCCGCGAAAGGAAGACTGGAGGTACCTAGAGGGAACTATCCAGGAATTTGAAGCAGTTATTTCCTGGCCTCAGCTGCATCAAACCCCTTAACAGCATCTCACCTCCTCCAGCTTGAAAACCATCCCGACGTGTGGCTGGATGCGCCTTTGCTGGCAGTACTGAAGAGCGGAGGATAGGGTCTTGGAGAAGACAGGAAAGTTCTTGTCTCTGTACTGGCCACAGGCCACCCCCATGGCGGAGACGTTCTTCAGGAGCAGAAGGTTGGCTGGCACGGAAGCGATGTTTCCTCCCGCGAATCCAACCACCACGATCCTGCCCTCCCACGCCAGGCTGAGGGCAAAGAGAAGGAAAAGAAATTATAAAAAAGAAATCTACATTCACACCCATTAGGATGGCTACCATCAAAAAACACTAAAAAAGTAGTGAGAATTGGCAAGGATGTGAAGAAACTTAAGCACACTGGTGATGGGATTACTAAATGGTACCACTGCTATGGACAACAGTATGGAGGCTTCTCGAACAATTAAAAATAGGTACAGCAATTCCACCTCTGGTATGTGTCTCAAAGAACCGAAAGCAGGGTCTCAAAGAGATACGCGCACGCCCCTATTCACAGCAGCCAAGACGTGCAGCAACCTAAGCGTCTGCCAACAGACGAACAGATCGACAAAATGCGGTATATGAGGGCTGTCTGGAAAGTATCCAGCCATCGTTAATATAACTAGAACGTTTACATGGCTGGATACTTTCCGGACAGCCCTCCTATACATAACGAAACACTATTTAGCCTTAAAAAGGAAGGAAATCTTGTCACGTGCTGTAGCATGGATGAACTGTGAGGAGACTGTGCTAAGTGAAGTAAGTCAGACACAAAAAGACTAATACCGTGTGATTTCACTTATACGAGGTATCTAAAGCCAAATTCACAGAAACAGAAAGCAGAGTGGTTATCGAGGGCTAGGAGAGCGAGGAAAGGGGAGTTGTTTCATGTGCACGGAGTCTCAGATTTGCAAGATGGTAAGATTCTGGAAATCTGTCACACAACAACGTGAATATACTTAACACTACTGAACTGTCCACTTAAAAACGGGTAAGATGGTAAATTTTATGTTATATGTTTTTACCACAATAAAAAAGCAGAATTTTTAAAAAACCAACGTACATTAACTCCCAGAGACAGAAGCAGAGCAGAGGTCACCAGGGAAGGGGGAAGGGAGAAAGAAGCAGTTAATGTCTAATGGGTACACAGTTCTTGCTGGGGACGGGTACACAATATTACGAGTATACTCAACGCCAGCGAATCACACACTTATAAATGGCGAAAATGATAAATATTAGGTTACGTATATTTTACCACAATGAACAGAAAACAACATGCATTAAAGCCACAGCTGGGAACTCCCTTTGACCTCACAAACCAGCAGTTGAGAACCATCCTTTCCTACGTTCCGTTCCTCAGCAGGAAAATATAAAAATAAACCATTAAGCAGGTATTAGGGAGCCAAAGGAACTACCCGGTTTTGTAAGGGGACCTAGTTTAGAATCAAGGCTCTCGATTTAACTGCCACAACCACTTTGTAGAAGGCAGTTGGGTATGAACAAATGTCATTCCATGGGTTGTACTTCAAGACCACTCAGTCTGAAGATTTTGAACTCAGGAAGGAGGTATAAGAAGATAAACACTTTAATGAAGGATCCTTTGCTTTACACAAAGACTTCCTTTAGGTCATGCACTTCTCTACTGAATTTTGAATAATCTATAAAAATTCACAAGTTTTTTGCAGCCCATTATGTAAAGTATCATACAGTATCATTGCTAAGCAATGAGTTATAAAAACTTTTGTAACATCTTTGGAATAAAATATGTATCTGTTTGGTTTTGGCTTTTTATTTTTTGAGAAATGAGAAGATATCATTAAAACACTATTACCCAGAAGGCCCAAGGAGAGCACGGCATGGGTGAGTTTCACCAGCGCTCCGTCCCGGCCCTGCACTCAGTCACACACTTCCTCTGCTTCTCCTCCGAGCACAGCCGCGGGCACGGTGCAGCGAGGATCAGACACGCCTGCCGCCTGCCACTCGGCGCAGGGGCCAGAGAACCAACCGGACCCCTTCTGTGGGCGGGCTGCGCTCTCTGCTTCCATTTCTTCTACTTTAAACTGAGATAAACCACAACATTATGCTTGCTAGGATGACATGAGACATGAAACCAATATTCAGAATACTCTAGAATTCCTGACTGAAAACAGAAAGAGAACTGGTGTGACATAACAGTCCCACTGAATCTCCGGTGGTTTTTTTTCATAAAACAAGTCAAGGAAATATCCACAGTGCTGGTTGCTTCAGAAACCAGTAAGATCAGCAGAGTCTGTTCCTTGGTACACAGTGAACTTGGGAAAGGGAAGCTGCCACCCCAGTAATTCTAACGTCTCAACAATGATCGCCTCAAGAATTCCCCACATCCCTGCATATAAAGTAGTCAGTGGGGGCTGGCACAGCTGAATTTAACACATGTATAATTTCTAAAGCATTTGACATAGCCAGCTAAAGAGCCTGCAGTCATTTTTTGGATATTTTCCAGTTGGGTATTTTGTTTTTGCTATATTTAAGCACTTCCTGATTTTCTCTGCTTCTATTCCTTTTCATCCACCCACTCGGCTGTCCTCGTGGATGCCGATGCCTACAGCAGACGTGAACAGCAAAGCAGAGAGAGGAGCGAGGCCAGAAGGAAGACAGAGTCTGCAAGGTCTCAGCAGAGCCCGGACCCAGCCCTCTGGGGACAGACTGCCCCTCGTACCTGCGGAGAGCCTCCAGGAAGACATCGCCTCCCACCATGTCGATGGCCACGTGCACCCCGCCACTGCCCACCAGCTTCCGCACCGCCTCCTGCAGGCCGCCCTCATTGTAGTTCACGCAAAACTGGGCACCTCGCTGCATCGCCAGCTTGCACTTCTCGTCACTTCCGGCAACAGCTATTACCTGTGTGAAGAACACAAAGTTCCTGATGGTCCAGAACATGTCGCCAGCGGGGGAGACCCCACCTTCCCCCCCCCCAGCCAAAGGTGCTACTCAAGGAACCAATGTGCCCGTGCTGCCCTAGTGCCAGCCTCGAGCCCACACATCGGGCGAACACACAGACCTTCCCACCGGCCCCTCCGTGCCCCACTAGCCATGAGGTCCACATTTCGAGGAATCCTGGAACTCCGACAGGTCTAGCTAGGAGATGGTTCGAAAGACACACAGAAAGTCCTCTCCAAACATAAACGAAACCACCATTTACTGAGCACCAGCTGTGAGTCAATCAGTAAGGACACAAACTGGATACCAAGCTCAGAGGTAAGAAAGCAAGACACAGCAGTGTGACGGGGAAAGGCAGAGGGCTCCAGAAATGCGAACAAGAGGTACCCGATCTAGAAGAGCAGCAAAGGCTTCCCAGAGGGTAAAACATGACTGAATGGAAAGATCTTCAAGTCGGACAGACCTTAGTTCAAATCCTGGCTCTGCCACTCACTAGCTGTGTTACCGTAGGCAAATTACTTAGTAAAAACTAACACGCGGTGTTACTATTTGCCAGACACTACTCTATATGTTTTTACATATACTAATAACTCACTTAATCATGATAGACCAATGAAATATATGCTATTATTATCCTCATTTTATAGACGAAGAAATTGAGGCAAAAAGGTTATGTAACTTGCCCAACGAAGGTCACAAAGGAGGCAGAGCTGGGACCTAAACCCTGCTAATCCACCTCCAGAGTTCCCGCTTTTAACCTCTGTACTGCCTGCCAGCTTCATTAGGTTTCCATTACTCCATCAGTAAAATAAGACATTTTAAAAATTAAATGGAAAACTGCACATAAACCACTTGGAAAACGAAGTGTTAGTAAATCGAAGCTATTGCTACACGCACGCAAGCATTTATTCTATTTAAACCTCATAAGAACACGTGGGGGAGGCACAGTCACTCCCACCCGATGGGTGGAGAGCAGACTCAGGGTGGTCCGGGCAGCAGGCGTCAGGACGACCATTCGGACCCGCTGCTGCCTTCCTCCAAAGCCCATGCTGTTCCACCAGTCACCCTGGGAGAAAGCCACACCGAAGGCCTGACACGAATGGCACAGATGGCTGCGAGCCACCCTGTAGGGGATAACTGGGGTGTGGAAGTCTCTAGAAAAGCTGCAAAAACTCAACCCAGGCTTCCTCACTGGGCAGCAACCCCAGTGCAAGCACTTTGGTCCCAAAGCGATCCTCAGAACTTGCATTCCAACACCTCGAGGACATCAGTTCCCTTAAAAGATTCCAAACTCACTCGTAACTGAACCCTCCAGTACTCCCTGGGAGAAGCCCCAGATAGCTGCAGTCCGCTGAGGGCACTGAGCACACAGCCCCCGTGGACGGACACTGGACTAGGGTCAGGCACTGGTTTGAATTCCGAGACTCTCACTCAGTCCCCGTGAGACCTGCGGTGAATCATCTCCTCTCTGGGGCCTCCCTTTCCTGATCTGTGAAGTAGGATGATAAACACTTACGCTGCCGTCTCCCAGGAGCTCTGTGGGACTCACAGGTAAGATAATTACTGTGGGCGCTTTGAAAGCAGTATGCAAGGCTGTGGATGCAAGGTGTTATCACAGGGACCTGTTCCACGTAGGCGGCATGGTAACATTATTTTTTTTGTTTGCTTTTGTTTAAAACCGTATTACTGCTAAAGAAAACACACCTTAGATTAATTTTAGTATCTGAATTAAAGTGAATTTTTCTTTCTGCTTAACCGCTTATAACTATTTAAAACAAATGGCACAATTTTGTCTTCCTAGAAATGTTAAATAGTTAATAGCTCTAGGCAGTGAAACAAATTACGGTCTCTCCCCCTAAGAGTAGCTAAAAGCCCACCCTTTTGACATGAAATGTGTTAATATCACTTGAGGAGCCTCCTGGTATCTAAGATTGCTTTCAGAACTCACACGTCCTTCCCAAAAGGATCTTAATGTCAGAAAGAAATTCCAGACCAACCCAGTCATCTCCAAACAGGAAGACCTAGCTGCCTTCGGACATCCCAACCGCACACTCCGCAGGGACCTCGCACTCAGCACATCCGAAACCGCACGCGCCACTTCCCCTTGTGTTCTCAATCTTGATAAACAGCAATTCCACGAGTTAACTTAGTTTGCTCCTTCCCACGCAATGTCTAATAATAACAGGACTCTTTTTTAAGACATTCTTACTGACATGCCACGCGCTCTGATAGGCATAATAATCTCACAGAATAATCTCAATATTCCTACCACAACTCCACGAAGAAATCATTGTCACAAATGAGGAAATGAGGCAGAGCTGGGATCTGAACCTTCGTCAGGCTACCTTTAAAGTCCGTGTTACTTTGACAGGATGCACTCCAGCCACCAAATTCTCTATTGTTTTCCACTTCGGTATCTCTCAGTTCATCGCTCCCACTGCCTTGGTTCAGGTATCCTCCCCTCTGGCTTGGATTCCTCCAAGAGTCTGTCCCTCCGCTTCCAGACTACCCGACCTTGCCCTGCCCCCTTCAGAGTGAAATTTTCAAAATGCAAAGATGATCGTATCACTTCCCTACTTTAAAATCCTCAAGAGCTGCCAATAGCTTCCAATGAATGTTCAAATTCTTCAGCCCAACACAAGGCCCCTCAGGACCTCATCTCTACCGGCTTCTCTAGAGTCACCTTCTACCATTTCCCCACAGGTCCTTGGTTCCAGCGACGCCATTTGCAATTCCCTGAATGCATCGTGCTGGTTCCTATTTCTCTGTCTTCTACTATGTCCCCCACCACTAAAATAGCCTTCACCTCCCTTCTTCCTCTATTCAACTGCTACCAGTCCTTCAAAAGTCAGCTTAAATGCCCTCCTTCTTCAAGAAGTCCTCCTTCTCTGACACCCACAGCCTCAGAGAGATGCTCCCGTAGAGACATGGGTCTTTCTTTCATTCTTTTATTCATGCCTTCATTCATTCAATCGAGAAATAGTTCTTGAGTTCCTACTGTGTTCTGGGCACCATACTAGGAGCCAGGACTACAGTGATGGACCAGACACTGTCGCTGCCTGTATGGGGAGGATCTTCCAGCAGGAGGGAGACGTTAATCCAGTGATGACGCAGGTAAGGGAGCAGCGACACACTGAGCTGTGTATGACGGGAGAGGAGCACGGGGCACTGTGAGATCACATGCAAATCTCATGACGGGGAGGGACTGACACAGCCTGAAAGACAGAGAGTATTTCCCTGAAAAAGTGACCTTCGAGTTTAAATCTGAAGCACAGGCGGAGACAGTTCAGAGCCCTACGGGTAGAGGAAACCGCATCTGCAAAAGCCGCGAAGTGCGTCAGACCCTGCCAGGAGGAGTGATGGGCGTCCGTGCCTCCTCCCTCACTGGCCTGCAAGCAAATAAATGGCAAGACCCTGCTGCTCTGGGTGACTTCGCATCCCCAGTGTCTTGCACATGACTTTTAATGGATGAATGAACATGTTCCATGTTTGAAAACTGGAGTTATGATTTTTTACAACAGAGACTCTCGCATGCAAATACCTTAGCCTGAAGAATATTTGTTGCCACATCTATCACTGCAAGGCCTGTGGCTCCAGCTGCTGCCGTCACTAAAACAGTTTCTCTGCCAGAGAAAGATGAATGTTACTTCGGAAACCTTCGAAAATCATCCAGTAATACGACTGCACAAACATTTCAGAACCAGAACACTTTAAAGCAAGAATGTTAAAGGTCATTTCACCCAAACCTTCACGTACATCTGTTCTCCAGCCTTTAGGGGTGGGTTATGTATGTGACTTCTAGATCAGTGCTAATTTGGTTCAGTTTTGAAGACTTCCCAGGAAAAAGATCCCTTAATCTCTTTAGGTAGCCTCTCCCCCATGTCAGTGGCAACCTTTCCTTCAAGCTACCACTCCATTCGTGCGAAATTCTGTCCTAAAACCATCCTCATACTAAATACTGCCCAGTTTTCTAGTGATTGTATAATGGCACTGTTCGAATAAACCCGCCTGTCTGAGGAGGAATTCTGGGACTCAGCTGTCTGGAAAGATCAAGAGGCAGCGTGCGTGTTCCAGGTGCAGTGGAAAACCTCAGCGCCTTTGCGTCTGGAATACCCCAACTGGCACACCCAACAAGGCCTCACAGAGACAAATGCCACCGGCCTCCATCAGACTCAGAGTGAAGTAAGTTTAAATAAACCAACTCTCTACACTTTAAGGTTTTCTGTGAGGTGCTCCCCAGAGTGGTCAGGTTTGAGAGAGAGATTTTTCCAGATTCATACTGGCTAAGTTCAGGGTCTGTCATTCCCTCTCAGACGACAGGAGGCCCCCACGGTCACGAGACCCCCGTCTCAAGCCACTACCTCCCCTTGGCCTTTCCTCAGCCGAAATGAACGCGAGCGGGAGGGAAGGGGCGAGGTGGGGCAAAGCCTTGTTGGGCACTTCCGGTGTCAGAAAAGGGTACCCTCCAGCCCCTGTCGTCTACACAGTCCTCACCCAGGCTGAGTACGAGCGCGATGCTCTAGCGCTAAAATAGCGGTGGCGTAAGATATAGGCAGGGCAGCAGCTTCGCGCAGGGAGACCTTTTCTGGAATCGGCCACAGCATCTACAAAAAGAGACAATGGTGACGTAGGGATTAAGCACATGTACCTGGTCACAAACGCTGCTCAGTAAATGTTATGATTTGACCGAGTGACTGATTCGCGAAGGGAAACACATGCCCACGGCCAAGCCCAGCGGAAGTCAAGATCAAGCACGCCGTGGAGAGTCCAGGACTCGGGTGTCTCAGACTTCAAAACCCCCGGCCTCTGGCTCAGGAAGGAGCCAACGGATGGAGAATGGAACACAGACCACTGTACTGTAATGGGCAGATTATATGATGTGTAAATTTTACCTCAATAAAGCTGTGGGAAAAACTGTATACTGTGTACCACCAGGGGGCAAGCAACATTCACCTCCCGCACACTGTACCAGGCCACCCTGGCTGGCCCCGTTCCCAGGGCTCTCTCTTTCATAAGCTTTGTGTGGGGGAGAAGCCCATTACGTCCAGCTCAATGCCCCGAGCCAGTTTTTCTACCAAACGCTGTTTTTCTACCTAACTATGGTCCAACTGGATGGCCAGACCAGGAACTCAGAAAACAAAATGCCCTTCTTCATTAAAACACTCGACACAAACAAAGCTCTGTGCAAAGACTGTCGCACTAGCAAAGAGAAGGGGCTTAGCATTTGCAAACATCAAGTGCTTGGCTAAGAAACAAGATATGGACAAACACAAAGAAAAGAAGGGAGAAGGGAAGGACGAGGAATGAGCAATTAGTGGAAATTAAAGAAAACAAAGGAGAAAAAATATCTCCAAGCATTAATCTTGAGAGGCGGGGATACCTTCTGGTCAATGACGCATTCTTCAGCCATACCATTAAAGAAACTCACTCCGATAACTCGATCTCCCTGAAGGGAAAATAGCATTAAGGATACGTTCAAATGCATGGCCTTGCATTCGCCTTTCCCTGAATTGAGCCAAAAAGGAAGAAAATACACATCTCTGACTCCGTAAGACAGTTAAGGTTGGCCATGATTTCCATTCAGAGTTAATGTTTAGTAAATAAAACAGGAATCTCTCAATACCCCCACTAGGTTGCCAAGCCAACCTGGGCACATTTTAGACAATGATGGGATGGAGTACGGAAAGGTTGGTATTCATTAGATTCCCAGTATTCATTTCTTTCACAAGAGGCTCAAATCTGAGAATTCTCTATCCTCTCGGTAATTAAAGACTGAGGTGCTGCCTTTTATTCATAATAAAGTTTAATGAAACCAGAAACTTCCACCAACTTCCTTCCCCCAATTCAGAATTTGTTTCTTCTTCTTCCATCTCGGTTTCCCTTCAGTGTCCGCAGGCAGAGGCTGAGGGGAGCAAGAGCCCCTGGCTACACCTGAGATCAGCACATTTCTCCCAGCTGCACATACTCTGACTCCCTAGATTGCAACTCATTTACCTCTTTCACTGTGCTGACGTCTGTGCCTGTCTCCAACACTGTCCCAGAAAACTCCATTCCTAAAACACATTGTTTAAAGGTTAGGTTATCTTTAAAGCCCAACACCATGGACATGAGCAAACCCTGATCAACAGACCATCCCATCAGCCTTTCGGAGCTGAGAGGGTTTAGGTGTCCCTCACTCTGCCCAGGCAGAGAGGTAAGAGTGTTGTACCCAAAGCACAGGAAAGTGAACATAAGATTTCACAATCCACAACCTGAAAAGCTACCGCAGTCCCATTCGTACCTTGACACAAATGAAAATTTCAGAACCATACAAAAGCACAGAGAATCACAAGTGACCCTGCTCACTCGGGCCCCCAACGTCTACAACACCCTGCAACATTCGTCGCATGGTATTTATCGGTTTCCATGTCTCCTCCGGTGGAATCTGGGACTCTCAAGGACGTGAACTGTGTCTATTCAGACAGTACCTGGCTCAGCTGGATGAGCTGGTGCTGTCTGCCCTTCCTCTGTCTCTTTCAAAAGTTCTTGATTTAATGATCATACATTTCCTACTTGAGCTGCCAGAATAACTCAATTGAGTATGATCTCCTCCCCCATCGAGCATTTCAGCAAATACAAACAGAAGGACATGGTTCCAACCGCTGAGATGCTACCAAACACCCTAACACCAAAATGCCCTAAAAGCAACCACAGCAACTATTTTGCAATCACTGTATCCGTCATTATATATGTGTATAAAATATACATGTACTAGACGCATGCTAAAGTTACACTTATATCTCTTTAAGTAAATTTTAAAAACAAAAATCAGTCATTTGTCCACATACTCAGGATCTAAAAGTAATCAGATTAGGTATAATGAAAATCAGACAGTGGGCTGCTAAGAAAAATGTATAGATTCTTCTTCTCTCTGATCCTTTGGCATTAGGTTTCTTTGGGAATTCATTTGTGAGTCTGAAAGTTTTAGCCGCAAACAGATGTTTGTGATACTTTCGTGAAGAAACAAAATTGAGGCAGTATCGAGGCAGGAGAGGGAATGACTAGGGCCAAGATGATTCTGATGAACAGAATGCTGGTGAATGTAAATGATGTGTGAAAATTCATTTGTTCACTTACTCATTTTTAAAGTATTTATTGAGCATCTACTATGAGCCAGGTACAATGTTAAGCTGGGGGATAATGTACTGAGCAAGATAGGCACAGAGCCTGCCCTCGTCAGCTCACGATCTAGTGATTCTAACAGTGAGACTAACACGTCTCACTGGAACATCACTGAAGGTAGGCAAACGCCACCAGAGCCGTGTCTGAGATGAAGTGCGTGGTTGTGCAAACTCTCTGAATCTTCCTCTCCTGAAGCAGTCACTTAGTCTCCCCATACTCACCAGGTGTGAAGGGAAGATGGGGCCTTTCCTGATACTGACCACGACAGACCAAAATATCTGCAAAGTTAACTCCGCAGAAATGGACGTCAACTCTGACCTGCAAAGGAAACAGAGCAGGAAGGCAGAACAGTACACATCCGGGGAGACAAATTTCATTCAATTATACCAAAGTCATTGCTGAACCACAACTGTACGCCAGGTACTGAAGTGAGAGCCAGTGCACATCCATGAGGCCAAAAGGACAAGGTTTCTGCCTTCATGGAGCTAAAAGTAGAGTAAAAAAGACAGATATAAACCAAACAATAATGAAGATGTACGTTAAATTACAACTCCAATAAAAGTGTTAAAGATAGAAATATATGGTGCTATGAAAGCACGCAATGTGGGGACTGGACCTCTTGGGGAAGTCAGGAAAATCCCCAAGAAAGTAACACTTGAACTGACAACAGCTGAGAGTTAATGGTTCAAAACAGGAGGCAAGAGCTTGGCACAGACAAAAGCAATGGCATGTACAAAGGCTCTGCGGTGGGGACAAAAGAAAAAGCAGCAAGCCTGGAGCACAAGGAGAAAGAGATGGGGCCAGAGAGAGCAGGGACCACAGCACATGAGGTCTGTGGGTCTTAGTGAGCATCTCAGTCTTCACGCCAGGAACGGCGGGAAACCATCAAAGGGTTTTAAACCGAAGGAAACATGGCTAGCCGTTTCGGGAATGTGGAACCCTGGAGGCTATCCTAGATCCCCAGCCTCTGTGTTTCATGATAGTGCCATAACTGACGCAGACCCGTGGCCGTGGAGCCAGCAGTTTCTCCAGGCCTCGTAAGCCAGGTTCTCAAAAGGTGGTCCCAGACTACCAGCATCAGCATCACCTGGGAACTTGTTACAAATTCAAATGCTCAGGCCCCATCCTAGACCCACTGAACCAGACACTCTGACGACAAAGCCCGGCAATCTGTTCTAACAAACTCCAAGTGACTCTGACGGATATGAGAGACTCATCATAGACCCACACATCCCAACAGGGTTCGGATCACGGGGAAACAAAGGCTGAGAGACAAAAGCATTGATATTTGTTTGTTTAAATTTAGTAGAGGTGGCTATACTGGTGAGAAGACATTTTTATCTACAAAATTCATTCATTCAACAATTTTTTAAGCATCTGCCACATGCCAGGCACCATTTCAGACTACAGGGTTTAACGGTGAGTAAAACTAAAATAGTCACAGCTCTCATGAGCGGATTCCTTACAAGGCACGTCTGGACAAGTAACAGAACAAAGGCGCCCGGCCCTGGCCTGTGCACATTCTGCGAATGACATACTAGTTACTGTCAAGTGCATGGCACACGTGTGTTCTCAAGCTACTCCAGCTTGATTTAAGGAGGGTGATTCCAGGACGAACACGTTTAAGCAGGTGAGCCCCGGGAAGCAGACTGGCTGCCATGACACGCTGGTCCAATAATCCGTTTTAGCCACAGGCCCCACGTTAGTGACACTTGAGGGCTGCAGCTGCGTCTCTCCCTGTCACCAGCGGTCCCCGACACCGAGGCTCACCGCCTGCTTCACCCCGACGCCAGACGCCAGATGACACCGTTACCAGGGCGGTCAACAGGCAAGGCCAAAGTGACGTCCACGTTTCCGTGGAGCTGCCCACAGCCCCGAACTAATCCGTCCCCAGTCACCGCAGTACATCGGAGGGGACACCAGGGGCACCTTCACCTGGAAACATGGGGGTCCCTGGGCTGGTGTGGGGGAGGCGGGAGATGGAAGAATTCTCGATGTTGACACCGAACAGGAAGGAAGCAAAGGATGGGGCCCATTCGTCTTTAGGAAATCAGTAACTTGCATATGCAAAGCCGTGTGCAAATCAGAGTTCTCTGCGCCTAAGGCAACCGCTCTGGAGCCCTCCGAGGGGCCCGCCGTGCGTCTGGGGGAACAGTCTTCCTCCGACCGGCCCGGGACGAAGTCTCGGGTCGCCCCCAGCCCGGGCGCTGGAGCGGGACTCCAGAAGCAAGCCTGCGGGGTGTGCGGAGGCGGGGGAAGAGGAGGGCGGAGGGGCCGGCCAGGCGCGCTACCTCGAGAGGCCCGACAGGGCGCGGGGCCGCCTCCCCGACGGTCAGGGGCCGCTTCAGCTCGGCGCACAGCGCGGCGCGGTAGTGCCGGCCCGGCCCGGCCTTCCTGCAACACGGAGCGGGGCCGGGTTACTCGGGCCGCCGCCCGGGGCGCACCGGGGCTGCCCTGGGGGCTCGGGGAGGGCTCGGGGCTGCACCTGCACGACCACGCCCGCCACAGGCACCGGCCCCGGAGCAGCGCCGCCATGGCCCCGCCGAGCGACGGCCAGCGGAAGTGCCCGCCGCGCGGCCGGAAGAGCCGTACGGCGCGGCCACGCCCCCGGGACGCGCCCCAGTGGTCGCGGCGACCCTGAGGTGGAGCCGCTGCCGCCCAGGCTTCGCGGGAGGGGAGCCTGCTGGAGGGAGGGGGAAAACAAGTAAAAGGGGTTAGATTACCCGAGATGACCCTTCATTGGCATTTTCGTAGCAAATTGAGGAGACTGTGAAAACCGCAGTTGGAGACATTGAAATAGGGGTTCTTGGGTCCTCTGCACGAAACCCGAAATGCACAGGTCAAGGCTTTAGCGCACTGACTGCCACACTAGAAAAAAAATATTTTTTCCCTGGAGCCACGGTGTTTTACTACGAAAATAGAATAAAAACTTCGAAAACAAAATGATCCTTTCTAATTTAATGAAAAATTCGTTATTTTTTGTTTTCGTGTGTCGGTTATATGCCATTCACATGGCACTAGAATCAATTTTCACACTGCACGCCAACTGAGTTGTATGTGACTGACAAATACTTACTGAGTTTGTTTCGGAGGATTGGGTCTTCCTATGCCTCACGAGGCCCCAGGCTCAAAACTAGCGTGAGTTAAATACAGCTCACGTGGCAGTGAATGTGTTAAAGTCTGCATTCAAATGCCTTGTTAAAGTTCAATTCTTGTTACTAATTTTCTCACACTGACAGGATCATTTACACTAAAACTGTACAGTTACTAATGATCCGATATTGAATGATCCTACATAAATCCAAAGAATACTTCCAGTTAAAGTCAAGCCAAAACCTGGTAGGTTTGATGTTCCCAGTGCCTATATTATGCCTGGCACATAGGAGATGTTCAATAAATGTTTGTTTATTCAATAACCACATAACTCCTCGGTGAATAGGCACACTCTGGAAGAATTGAAAGCATACAACACAATCTGTGAACTATTATAAAACTGGGTAGAACTCTTATTACAACAGTAACCAAATATTTACAGACTAGCAACGTAAGAGAAGCATGTGTTATTCCGGGAAGAATGTTTCATTTGACAGGTAGCTTTTAAAAACAGCATGAGGCCTTTAGAAGACCTCTGGTCAGAGAGCACAGCATCTCAGGTTGAAGCCTAGCCCTACTACTTATTTGTGTGGCTTTGGCATTGACACTTGATGGCTTTGGGCCCCAATTAACTCCTCCATGAAGGGAACACATTGGACAGAATTGTCCCCAAGTTGCTAAATTCTGCTTCTGTTTTTTTGACAGAAGCCATATTCGAAGGTAACAAGTGACCTGGAAGGCATGATCAGGAATGGAATAAAGGAAAAATGTAGAGCAAAAATGAAGTAGGGATGAACTGAGATTATGGCCTAAAAAGGGAAGGAATTCCAGAACCAGGTCCCCCACCTTAGGTATATAGTAGAACTGACTGTTAGTTTAATAGCACTCACAGGGAATTTGAGAAGTCATTTTAGCTCCCCATTCACCCCGGGTGGAAGACTAGAACTATGACTTTAAGATGAGAAGATGAAAAAATCTGTTTTGAATGAGACATGAAAGCACTTTGTAAACTGTTAATCATTAAGCACATAAAATCAAACCAGGAATAATGGGGAAATACCGACATTACCATCATCAAACATTCCGGCTGCCAAATAACAGTGAGCAACGAGAAATCTCAAGTTTATAAAGCACAAAAACAATTGATTGTTCTGGGGATGAAATGAGTTGTTACATGTGGAAAGTGTTTTGTAAAATATTATTTGTACAAGATATAAAGCGCGCAACTTTTAATTAAGCTCCTCGACAGCAGCAATCATTTCTTAATCTCCTTTAAATAGCGGTTTGCAGCAGTTCGCACAGAGCCTGACACTTATAGGTGTTGGATACATGTTTATCTAATGAATTGTTGAATGAGCACTCCGTTATCTCGATTTTTCAGATAATTGGAAATATCCTTAAGAATCAAGTTTTTTTATTTTTAATTGTTTTTTTGGAAAGTTTTTATTATGATTTTCATAATATCCTTGTCATTCTCAGAGAATATGAAAATATTTGGATAAATCTATATGAAAATCAGGCCAGGTGCTGTAGCTCATACTTGTAATAATAGCACTTTGGGAGGCTAAGGCAGGAGGATTGCTTCAGTCCAGGAGTTTGAGACCAGCCTGAGCAACATAGCAAGACCCCCATCGCTACGAAAAATAGAAAAATTAGCCAAAAGTAGTGCTGTGCACCTGTAATCCCAGCTATTCAGGAAGTTGAGACAGGAGAATAGCTTGAGCCCAGGAGTTTGGGTTGCAGTGAGCTATGATCACACCACTGCACTCCAGCCTGGGTGACAGAGCAAGATCCTCTCTAAAAAAAAATAATGTTTTTAAAAAGTCCCATTAAGAAGAATCTTGGCCAGGTGCCGTGGCTTATGCCTGTAATCCTAGCACTCTAGGCTGAGGCAAGAGAATTGCTTGAGCTCAGGGGTTCGAGACCAGCCTGAGCAAGAGTGAAACCCCATCTCTACTAAAAATAGAAAAATTAGCTGGGTATGGTGGCGCATGCCTGTAGTCCCAGCTACTCGGGAGGCTGAGGCAAGAGGATCTCTTGAGCTCAGGAATTTGAGGTTGCAGTGAGTTTCAGTGATGCCACAGCACTCTAGCCTAGGCAACAGAGTGAGACTCTGTCTCAAAAAAAAAAAAAAAAAAAAAAAAAAAAAAAAAAAAAAAGAAGAAGAAGAAAAAGAGTCTTGGAGGGAGATAAACATATTTTGGGTAATTGAGGTGATTTTAAGCACATATGCAGAATAACTTTCACATTTCCAAAGACCATTAAGGTAAGCGACGAGACATTTAACAGTAGTTGCTATAGTAGCAAAAGAAATATTCGGTCTGTCCATCAAAGTGCTGCCACCACACCATACTATCTAGTTTTAGTTACTGTTTCTAGTTATTTTGTTTTATTTGGGGAGAAGATAGAATGAGGACAAGAATTTAAAAAAACACGAGTCCTGGGAGAGAATACAACCAAGCAGCTGAATCTGAACTGATCAGTCCTCTGGAAAGAAAAAGAAAGGATCAATAGCTGCCCTGCGAACCAGCTCGAGGGCTCCTCAAGGAAGTAAAAGAGTAGCAGATGACTCTGCCTTCTGGTCCAGCTCAACATACAGAGATGATATTTAACATCCAGAAGCTGTTGGAGGGCTGAGGGTGGAGAAGCAATCCAAAGCTGAATACACAAACAGCTATGTTTTCACAGAATAGCAAACAATATATAAACAATGTAAGCACCATGCAGGACTACACTGAAAATGCAGAAGCATCCTCTACAGTCAAAGCGCTTTACCCAGTAGGCTGTCAGCTCCTTGAGAACAGAGACTGTGTCCCAGCAGCCTCAGAGTCTGCCGCCAAGCCTAGCACGTAGCAGGTACTCGGTAAACGGCAGGGAGGTGAGAAGCAAGAGCCCTACAAGTTGTGTGGGTAGCTGTCGGCACAACACAACTATCCAAAGCCACAAATCCAGGCAAGTTTAAGGGTTCTTACGCCCACTTCCTTACCTAAGCATACAGACACTGGACACAATCTGAGCATTTTCCCCACAGTTTAGTTCTGCCATTTTAAATATAAATTGTCTTCTGCCGCAGTCGTGTCCTCCCGAAGTCCTGAGTGTGTGGGAGCAGTCTGCTTTCCACTGCATTCCCGTGGATGGCTCTCTCCGACTGTCGCAGTTGGGGTTAACTCCTAACGGTTTCAGACGTGTGCGCTGGCCGTCGGCGTGTGTGAGCACAGTGTGCCTCTGCCCTGTCCCAGGACGCGTGTGACGTCTGCGGTGTGAGCGATCTGCTCCCTCAGTCACGGAATCACAGCATTTCCGAGCTGGGATGGATCTTCAGTGTCATCTCATCAAACCGCTTCATTTACTGGTCAGAAAACAGAGGCTCGGAGAGAGGCTGGCCGAAGGTCACACCACTTGTTAGTGGCAGGGTAGCGTTAGAATGTGGCTTTCCTGACTTCCTGATAACTGCTCCTTCTACCATGCTCTCTGGATTTCAACAGTAGACACATAATGACAATATTTCACATTTTCACAGTGCTTCATAGGTGTTAAATCATTGTCACCCAAATTGCTTCATCCTGCTAATGAGCAATAATAATTATCATTACAGCTCGCACTTGTTGGTTACTTACGACAAACCAGTCATAACCAAATCAGTGCTTTTTGCACGATTTCATTAGTCCTCACAATACTCCTATGACTAGGAGACTATTATTTTTGCTCTTTTATAGACCAGGAATATAGGTGTAAGGAGGTTAAGTAACTCGCCCAAGGCCTAGAACCTTCCTAATTGCCGGGTGCCAGGCCCCCGCGGCAGCATATCTGGCCGCCTGCTGCGCTTCCCCTCACAAACACCCCTGGGCGCAGACAAAGAAGGTATTATACAATACGTTCTGAAGCGAGGCTTTGCTTGCAGTTTGAAGCTTAATTTTATAGGAATCTTACAGTTGTTCAAGCGTGGAAAATAGATTAATTCCCTGAAGGAAAGAATATAGAGAAGCGGCCTCCGGGGAAGCCCGCAGTGAGGGGACAAGAGCAGGAGGAGAAGCTAACACATGATTAGGGTTATTGCCTTATTCCAAAGAGCCGTAAGCTGGGAATGCATTGATTTCATTTCAATTTAAAGCATATTGTGTAAGATTAAAACTGTGATTTCGTGAAGTAGTTTTCTCACACACACACACACACACACGCGCGCACACACACACACACACACACACACAATGTGATTTTAATGAAACAATGTGCCGAGCGGGTTGCCTGGTTACCACTTGTCACTCAAGCAGGTACCAGCAGGCATTTGGGCTATGTTCCTGGCACTCAGATAGACCAATTTGGAAGCAATGGGGACCTGCTGTTCCCCATCGGCTGCTGCGGCCCCCAAAACTAACCACCAGTATTTGCTGCGAGGCACTATTTTCCACCTTGAGCCATCATCATGGAACCAGCACACAAACTCCCAAGCATTCCGGCAACCTTATGAAACCTTTCTAGCTCCCGCCTCCCCCAGAGAGAACAAACGCTTTCCTTCCATATGTCACCCAAAGAACTTTGTGCAAACTCGTTGCTCAGGTGCTATTGTCTGTGTGTCTATCCCCCTAGCTGAGCGGTGAGCATCAGGGATCATTCTGATGACAGCACAGTGAAGTGAAAAAAATTCGAGCTTTGGAATCAGATGTACCTCTATGTTCAATTCCCGGCTTAGCTACTTACTCATTGTGACCTCGGGAAAGTTATTTAACTTCTCCGAGCCTCTGTGGCTCCCTCTGTCAAACAGGCATAATAATACCCACCTCAGGTGGTGGTTGTGAGAAGTAAACCAGGTAAGCAAGGATGTGGCGGCTCTCAGTGAACAGCAGCTCTTACGAAGACGCAGTCCCTGGTCTTGAGCCTCCCACCGTCCGGTGGTGCGAGGCACACACACGCGGGCCTCTAAACGCCTGTGGTGTGTTCTGTGATTTAAGGCTGCAAAGGGGCTGTGGGAGCAGAGAGGAAGGGGAGCCCACCCCAGCCAGAGAGCATCATTTCGGGAAAGAATTAGCCTGTCGGGTCACAGCTAAGTGTGTCCCATGCACGGAGTGCGTGAGAGAGAACACGCCATGTTCAGGGAATTGCCCAGCGATCGGCTGTGGTCGAAGTTACGGTTTGAGCTGGAGAACGCTGAGGGAGGAGGCCGGTGTAGAAAGAGCTCAGGGTTTGCAGGCAGACAGGAAATCCAGCTTCCTCACTTCCCAGCCGTGTGTCCTCCACCAAGTAATGTCTTTCTGAGCCTCAGTTTCCCCATTCGTGAAATGATTGTGATTTACATAAACTAATGTATACAAAGTACCTGGCACAGAATATATATTGTTTGAATGAGAGTGAGTATTCTTTAATTCTGTTTATCTGGGATAAGCTTGGTGGCTGGTCCGTAGTATGTACTCAATCTTTATTGAACCAACAGGAGAATGAAGGGATGAATTCGTTCACTTAACATGTATTTATCAGACAACATCCATGTGCCAGACACTGTTCTAGGCCCTGGGGATACAGCAGCTAACAGACAAAAATCTCTGCCCTAGTGGGACTTACATTTCATGACTTGAGAAGGAAAAGGAGCCACAGGTGTTGCGAGAGGACAGCCTACTTCTTAGCCCTGTGGCTCCACGGTTCTCCATGAAAAGCTAATAAACTGACAAAGCAAGTTCCCGAGAGGTCTGGATGCAAGTCCCACTCCATAGTAACAGCCAGGAGGCTCTTTTCCTCTCGCTTAATCGCTTCTCGCTTCTCGCTCGCCACCCCCAGCTTCCTGTTGTGATCCAGGGGAACTGGCGCGTTGTGCTGTTTGGCAGGAAGAAATGTCAAGGAAGGCTCAAGCCACTCTCGGGTTCTAACGTCCAAAGAGTGGAGGAGGAAATAGGAAATAGGAAAGCCCCGCACACAAAAAGGCTTCAGAGAGGGAGATTTGCCGGTCTCAGAGGCCGAGTGATAAGTGAGCTCAAATGCCTGGTGGTGATGCCTGGAGGTTTTGTTTCAATAGCAGGATAATCATACTTCACAGGCACGGATCTCTTTACAGAAAGGGCTCACCAAGGGGATCTCATTTTAATCCTCAGAAGGACTCCAGGAAGCAGGAATTAAACCCGTTTAATCCCATCTCTCTCCTTTAAGTTAACTCCTCCCTCTTCGCTGTGGCGCATAACCAGGGCCAAGTTTCGGACGTAAACAAAAACGATGGAGGTTCCTTGGTTGCTTCTCCCCCTCCAGTCCACCAAACGCTGAGAACATGCGTGTGAGCCCTGCTGCCCCCTCCCGTCACTCACGCTGCTGCGATCGGCCCCCGAATGCCACTGAAATTGTTCTTGCTAAAGTCACCAGCGACTTCCCGTTTGCCCAGCTCCAGGGATGCTTGTCCGTCCCCGCGTAGTTGGCTTCTTGCAGCATGTGAAGCCGTTCTCTGTTCTCCTCCTCCTGTTTCTCACACTGCTCCTCCTCAATCTCCTCTTCAGGTCCTTCTTCTCTGCCACCCCGCACAGCGGTCACCGAGGGAGTCCTTTCCACCACCTGTGTGTGTGTGTGTGCACGTGCGTATCCATCTGTCTGTCTCTCACTCTAAGTGAGGTCTTTTTTTCTGCAAAATCCTGCTCGGGCTTCTGATCCGCGAAGCACTCTGCAACCATACTCTGACGCCTCTCACCTGCTCGCTCTTCTTCCGCCTCTCAAAGGCACGCACGCTCCCCTTCCTCTTGCTTTCATGGTGACTCTTTTGTAGCTTCAGCAACACTCATGTCACATCGTGTTGTGACTGTCCATGTGTCTGTCTTTCCCAGAGATGACGAAAAACCTCAGGGCAGAGATACCGACGTCTCTATTTTTGCATTCTCAGGGCCTGGCGCAGTGTCTGGCACGTGGTAGACGCTAAGATTTAAGGGTGTTGGCAAATTCCCAAGAGTCAGACACAGCTGGGTGCGGTGGCGCACTCCTGTAGTCCTAGGCGCTCAGGATGCTGAGGTGGGAGAATCACTGAAGTCCGGGAGTTTGAACCTAGCTAGGCAACATAGGGAGACCCTTTCTCTGAAAAAGTAAAAATTTAAAAGAGAAAAAAAAAAAAAGCAAGAGTCACTAGCAAGCTAATCACTAGCTAGCAAGTGATAAAGCAGGGCCTACACCCTGGTCTTCTGACGTAGTCTCTCTACCTCAGCACAGAAAAGAGCAACAGTGCAAATATTTAATTGTAAGTGCCTCAACTGCAGTGAATTCTGTAAATCGAGGGGCAAGATGGCAGGAAGGATTTCCTTTTCCCCACAAACATTGCCCCCGCTGCCAGGTGTGGAAGGATCGTTTGGTATTTGTAGCCTTCCTTTTGCACACCCCAGGATAAGAGAAGAAAAGAAAAGAAAGGCCCACCTCCCGTCCCTTCCTCCCAGTGGACGGTCATCTCCACCACTTCCTGTCGAGCCAGGAGGCAGGAAGCCGATCCCAGCTCCTGAAACTCCCAACTCGCCTCAGGTTTCCTCACAGATCTGGAGGTAGCGGGTGAGTTAATAAGATGCTCTGTAGCTGGGCCAGCCCCGAGTACGATCTCCGCCATCCTGAGGTAGTAACCCTGAAGACACCTTCGTAAAGTGGTCAAAGATACACCTGGAAAGAAGGAGACCTCACCTTCACCAGGAACAAACAAGCTTTCCAGGGAGAGGCCCCGAAATCAGACAATGTGCATTCGCCAATTACGAGCTCACGTTCCACCCAAATACACACAAAGGCCTCACCAAGGCCGTCGCTATGTCTACGGGCCCCCTGCTGTTTGGGCCGCATTTTAGTGCGGCAGCGAAGCGAGATAAATGTCACCAAAGCAACCAGGTAAAGACAGACCCTTCGGCAGTGCCTTGTCTTAGACCTGGTGGCTCACTTCACCTTGTCATTTATCGTGCTGCCGCCCGGGAGCGGGAGAAGGAAAGGAAGAGGAACAGAGCGGGCCGTGTTGTGCGTGCAGTTTGTTTCACCGTTTCGACGGCGTTTTAATGAGCGTTCTCATTAAGGACTGCGTGAGTCTCGGCTTAAAGCTTTCCGGACACGCAAACGAGCAGGACTGAAATGAGACGGCATCAGCCCAGCATCCCGTGGCTTGTTGTAAAGATACGACAAAGGGGAAGGGGGTCTTAAAAGAGAACATTCTTTGTGAGAAGAGAGATTTGATAACTCTTTTGTCCAAGAAAATTTGAAAATTAATGAGCTAGTTTTAGCTAACGCCTGTGAAAACACTAACGTTCATCAATTATTAGAATATTGGAATGTCTGTGTAGCATTTCTCTATTCAGCTGGTTCCCATGGAGACAGGTAATTGCCCTGTGCTATCCTAGCCCTGGGCTCATATTTCTGGTAGGGGACTCATCACATCGCATCCCAGATAATGTCCCCTCCAGGCTCTGGCCCCTGCGGGAGAGGCTCTCGGCCTTACCTGGTCCTCCTCCTATTTCCAGCGCCCGACACCGTGTGCAGACACGTCGTAGACACTCAACAAATGAGGTTTTACCACTTAACCGAATTCATTAGGTGCAATTAATACCCGAAAAACTATATATAAAAGAGTTAGACTTGAGTAGTAGCCCGCACATCAGAGTGATTTACCACCTCGCAAGGTTCAACGAACATTTCCACGTACTAACGGCCGCTAATTAAAGCAGCAGCCTTTGGTTAAAGTTATTGAGAGGGAGGAAGGGAAGTGCTGGTGCGGATCCCGGGGAGCAATTTCTCTGTTATTGATGAACACCATCTACGGTTTCTGAGCACGAATTGGCCGTTTTGGTGACAAGGGAAAGGATGTGGTTGTTGCTTTATTTATCTACCAGGGAGTTTATTAACAGAACATAAGTACAGACGCACAAAAGTGAACTCTAGCTGTTGCCAATGCTCGAACCAGTTGTCGAGCATTCTTCCCTCTGCTTGTGTGGTACAAAGGATGCCTTACCTGCTATGATTCCAGGGATTTCCGGAGATGCCAGACTCGAGCAGTCAACGTAGTGTTGACCATGGAGTCTGTGCGTGATGGAAACCAGGCACCTCCTCGCCCCCTTTGCCGGGAAGGGGGCTAAATGGGGAGAGGGGCTGCCCTTCACTCAAGCCCCACCGGATCGGGGACACACGTCAGGAGAGGGTGACACGACGCTCCCTAAAATATTTGCTCAATGGTCCAGGCCTTTTTGCTGCAGAATATTCTTGTGTGTCCTGGACTGTACTTCACAGCAGAGGTCTAGGCCATCTCTCTCTCTCTCTCTATGTCTCTCTCTCTCACTCTGTCTCTCTCTATGTCTCTCCCTCTCTCTCTCAAATCCACTTTTGAGTAGCCAGCAAGGAGTCAGTGATCCATCCCTAGGAGCAGAAGAATGAGCTTGGGTGTTCTCAGATCACATACCTGGAAAGTGTTTTTCTGATGAGCATCACCTAGTCGGTATTTCACAAAGCATGATGTGAGCACTGTGCATCCGCTCTCTGAAAACGCTCAATAAAGGATGGATCTCCCCACTGACCTGGCATCCTGGAGGCGGAGCACCGGCGTCTATAGTTTTATCAGGCCCCGCTGATGGTTCTGCATCCTGCTCAAGTTCAAGAGCCTCTGGCCCTGACTTCTGACCTGGTGGTGCCTTGGATCACTAGAGGGCACCCTGGAACAACATTTTTCCTGGTTGCGGGCTTCCTGCTCCTGCCAACCAACCAACCCACCAACCAGGGCTGTGGCGCCCACGTAGTTCAGGGCTACAGCTTCCAAGCCCGTCCTGGAACCACAGTTTCCTTTAAGAAACTTGGTCCAGTTGCCACATCACCAAATATATCCAGTATGCGTTTCCACAATGGCACTATAATGAATTCGGTTCTAAAGAAAGATTATGCTTTAAGTCATCCTATGTTTATTCATGAAACACAAATTTTGTACTACAAAATCATTAGACAGCAAAAGGATTGATTAAAAAAATTCTTCCTACTTTCAAGAAAAATGTGGAAAATGTAAGACAAAACTATAAAAATCATTTTTAAATCATTATAATTAAGTATAATTAATAGTAATTTTCAAATTAATAGTAAAAAATAAAATAGATTACGAAATCTCATACAGGCGGCTGCCAGTAAATGCAGAAAGCAGGAGTGGCTTTTCAGCTGACTGGGGTAGCTGCAGACCCGGGCGGAGAAGGCTTCGCATCTGGAAGAGGCGGGATGGGAGAGGCCTGGGGATGAAGAGAAGGGGGAAGGGAGGTCAGGGCGGCCCAGCGACAACGCACGTCTTTCTAATCCAGTGCCCTTCCTGTGCCTCAGCAGGAACTTGACTAAAATAAATACGGCAAGTGCAAATCTAGGAAGTACCACTGGGCCTTCGATTGCCACATTGGCACGGTGTCCCTTTATCCGACAAATACTTGCAGGGCACGCGTAGTGTGTGCCAGGCACTGACCGAGCGCTGGGGACACGGTGGTGGACAAGAAACTTGCAGTGCTGCCTTCGGGTACTTTCAACCCAGCAGGAGAGACAAACAACCCAGCACAGCGCAGCGGCCCTTCAACAACACGGGTTCGGGCCGCGCGGGTCCACTTATCCACGGCTTTCCTTCAACGAAACATGGATCCAAAATACAGCATTTGTGAGATTCAAAACCCGCATTTACAGAAGGCCGACTTTCATATATGCGGGTCCCACGGGGCCGGGTGCAGAACCTGAGCAAGCCCAGATTTGGTTACACGCGGTGGTCCTGGAACCGATGCCCCGAGCATGCCGAGGGACAGTTGCGAAGCAGTGTGTTCGGTGATGGGTTCAGCACGGGGTTTGCGGGAACTCATAGGAGGGAAACCTAACCCGGCGCCGGGTGAGGAGGGAAGGCGTCCCTGGCTCAGATGTGCCCAGCGTGTTAATGAAAATGTCCAGCGGAAGCACGTGGCAGTGAGTTAGGGGCAGAGAGAGCACAAGCACGTCTGAACCAGGAAGAGAGGAAGCAGAGCGTGTTCGAGGAGCCAAAGGAAGTGAAGAAGGGCTGACCCGGGAGGGGCGAGGGTGCGCTGCCCAGTGTCGGGGCACCAGGCAGGCAGGGCCGAGCTTACGAGGAGCCTTGGAAATCATAATGGGAATGTCCGACGTGTCCTCTGAGCACCGAGGAGCCACTGAAGGGTCAGGAGCAGGGCAGGTGGCGGTGCCTTGATCAGGTCCACAGTTGGAGGCACCTGCCTAGGCCAGGTCAGTGCTGCCCTGGAGTATTAATAAACAAAGCAAAGCCTCAGGGATCAGTCTCTTCCTTTAATTGGACCTTTCCTATTTCCTTCCTGCATCCCCATTCACCAGTTTCCCTTGAAACTTTTCCAAACAGAGGTCTCTTTTTAAGGTCATCTTCGCATGCCGGAGAGCAGGGCAGGAATCGCCTAGTCCTAGCTGGACTGCCCTTCTTGGTATATCCTGCGGTCCTTGACAAAGGCCATTTCTAGCAGAGCGAGGCAGAGCTACACTGGATTGAGAGGAAAGGGGGTCCACACCCCATTTCCTAGGGTGGGCACCCTTAGCACCTACCAGTGCTGGAAGGCGATGCAGAGGAGACCACGAAGGAAGGTGTGGACGGGCGCGCAATATTAACGTGGAGTACACGCAGATGGGCTTTGTCTGCCTGGGCGAACCGCTGTGCTGCGACTGCTATTACCGCCGCAGGACGTTCGCCTGGCCCGCACAGCGAGACAGAGCGCTCGGTCAGCCCTGTCCTTACCTGGTGGTAGCCCGGAAGCAGGGTGACCGCGAACCTCGATGACCAGAGGAAGCTCATGGCACTGGTGCGGCGGTGTCAGCCTCCTGGTTTAATTAAAGTCTAGTTCCGTGCGTGCCGCTTGCTGGAGAAAGAAAAGCACTTTTTCCTTTTTAACCACTAACCCCACCCTCAGGCCTATCCCTGGCCTGCGCCGTACCCTCATTTCCTAAAATGGAGCCTTCTGCATGCAGAACAGGCCTTCGAGTAGCTCGGGCTCCTCGGTTCTGGCCTCTGTTCTGGCCTCGGTGACGGGGAGCCTCACGCCCTGTTTCCTTCCTTCGGAGTAAGGAAGAGCCTGTCTGCAGGGGCTGGAGCCTCCAAGCACAAAAATAGGATATTTGAGCGTTTGGATTTTCCTTTCCTGACAGTGAACTTACTCAGGAAGAGGCACTTAAACAAGATTTTTTTTTCTCTGTGTTTTTCAAAAAGCACATTTAATAGGGGCACAAAACTGTTGGCAGATTTGAGCCCTGTCCCTTTTGGTCCCCAAACAGGCTCAGGTGAGGCAGTCCTCTTCTTCCCTAATTGCCCAATTTTGCTTGCAGACACCCCCCCCCCCCCCCCGCCCCCCGCAGGCTTCTAGACGCCTTTGCACAGGCCCCCACCAACTCCTAAAAGCACCATCTCTTTGACTGTTGGGCTCATAACTGAGACTTCCCACACAGTGAAACGAAGAGACATATGATTCAAGCATCCTCATTCCAGAAATATTATTAGTCTCAGGAAAAAATAGGGGAGTGCTCAGTGTCTGTCACCTGAAATAAACTCCCTGTTCCTTCCCTGCTGCTCCCCAGATATTCAACTGTAAAGATTATTCGAAGCATATTTTGCCATCCCCAAGGTTCCCAGCCCCAGCCAGTGACCGAGGAAGACGGAGGAGGAAAGAGGCCCTCTGAAGTTGGCTACCTCAGGGTCTGTGAAGCACATGCTTGTCACGTGGTGCAAAAATGTGCCAGGCTAACCTCTGAGACTCCCTGGAGAATCCGGAGTTTGTGTCTCTTTGCAGAGCTCAGAACAGACTGTATGTTCGCCTCTGCCTGTTGTGTGCCTGGCGCTTCCCCAGCGAGATATCTCCTGCAAAAGCTTTTCCTGTGAGGGGTGGGGAGCTTTTGTTCACCGGGAAACACTGCGTGGCTAATTAAGAGCACTGTCCTGGGGGTGGGGGAGGGGAGAGCAAGGGCACCGGGCTTTCGAGGCTGCTTCTACCAGGGTAAGTGTGGGCTGCCACGATCGCTGTTGTGATGTTCTTGGTCTCTCTGTCCTGCTGAGCTAATCACTTTGGGGGAGATTGTGATAAAGCCCAATAAAATAAAAATAGATATGTGAAGTGAAATCTCTTTTTTTAACATTTGCTCTGCAATGAACTGAGTTTCTATTACTAACTCATTTCCGAGAAGGACCCTCCAACAGTTTGGCTTTTGACTCCTACTGACCTGGTAGGGGATGAAGGTCACAGAACTAATGCCTTTTCTGTGTCACGGTGTTTCCTACCAAATAACGTGCAGGTATGCTATAAAAGTGAACTTTCTAGAAACTATTTTGATTTAGCTGTTGGTTGTCAGTGTAGAAGTAGTTTAATGACGCTTAGTTCTTGATTTGAAAAACAGGAGTAGCATATTTTATGGGATTTTTGAGGATGCAGCACCACAAAGTTCTTAAAATACATAAGCCGTGATTGTCCCAAAGTAGCAAACCCAACTGGGAGCAAGATTTGTGGAGGCAGCATCTGCAAGGCACACCACTTACCTGGTTTGCTCTCTCTGGATTTAAGAATCTCCGTTCATCAAATGCTACCAGTATTTATTGAGCACTTACTATATGCCAGGTAGTGTTCTGGATGCTTGGGCTACATTAGTGAATAAAACAAACACAGATTCTTGCCTTTGTGGGGCTTATACTCTAGATGGGAAAGATAAACAATAAACAAAGCATAGCAAATAGATTGTATAATACATTAAAATGCGATGAGTGCCTTGGGGGGGAAAAGAAACAGTAGATCGAAGTAAGGGCAATCGGGAGAGTTGAGGTGAAGGAGGCAGGCTGCAGCTTCATCAGGTGGTCAGAGGAACCCCGAGGTGGTCGTTGAGGTGACAGCTGACCAGAGACTTGACGGAAGTGTGGGAGTTAGCTGTGTTGTCACTGATGGAGAAGAACTTTTCCCAAAGACAGAGGAGCCTGTGCAAAGGGCCAGAGAGTGCCTGGAACAAGGCGGTTGCGGCTGCAGAGGGCAGGGCAGAGCCCTGGGCGCCATTGCGAGGACTTTGCCTTTGACTCCAACACAGGAGGGAGCCCCGGGAGGCTTTTGAGCAAAGGAATGAAGTGATCTGATTTAAATTTTCACAGATTCACTCTGGCTGCTTTGTAGAAAATAGGCTGTGATAGGGTACCAGCAACAGCGACGAATCCTGGGTATGTGACGTATATGTTTTTGTCTGGATGTATTTTGAAAGCAGAGCCAACAGAATTTGTGGACAGATTAGATGTGCAGTGTGAGAACGAGCGTTAAATCAATGACAACTCCGAGGCTTTTGGCATGAGCCACCGAAGGGGGGAAAAGAGAAAAGGAAAGCTACCCCAGGATCACGCGGGGTCCATTTGGTCCGAGTAACTTATCTGTGGTTCTTATCCAGGTGTGGCTACCAGAATCACAGGGGACATCCTTGCCAATTATGCTTGCTCAAGGACCCCAGAGATTCTGCTTTAGTAGATCCGGAGTGGGGTCCCGAAATATAAATTCAATGTACATGTTGGGTGGAGAACCACCAAATTGTAAAATAATAGTTGGCAGGTTTTTGTGTTTAAAACTCTGGACTTTACAATGAAACAAGTGCAAGACTTTATAAATAATTCTCCCACTCTCTGGGATGAATTATATACTGTAGGTCCTCCTTTCAAAATACATTCCACATGAACTACATATAGCTTACCAAACAGTTAAAGCTGAAGCGTACAAAATAATAGATAATAGAATGAAGCCAATCTCTCTCACTATTAGATTGGTAACACTTGTGGCCAGTTACAGGCCAGTTCTGCCCTGAGTATGTTCGGGAGCCTTCGATGCTAACTCAGGCGGGCTATCTGAATACCAGGCCAATCACCATCGCTCCACCAGCTAGCAGAGGGGAAGAGATGGAAAGGCAAAGCTCCGGTGCAAAATAAACAATTTGACACGAAGAGTAGCTCCAGAGAGATTTGAGGAGATGGTTAAAAAGTGGCACAACAGTGTCTCCAGCCGAGGCACTACTTGTAAATATTAATCCGATGGTGAAGGTCGCTGATCCCAGTTTCCGGATTTAAAAACTAGGACTCGAGCAGGCCAACCAAGTTCTCTTTCTTACATTCAACCAGCTGTTCAATGACAGGACTGAGCTTTAAAGCAGCGAATCAAAGGCCAGCTTTTCTGGTTCCCAGGGCTGTCAGCACTTCCTGTCACAATCGGTTCCAGCGAGAGCTGGAATCCGCCATGCCAGGAAAGGTTGCATAAGGAAGCGGCACCCAGTGGGGACTTTCTGTTCAGCCCAACTCCCAGCCGGATCGCTCTTTTATCCTGGATAGTTTTCTCAAACTATTTATTTCTGTGCGGTGGCGGTAGGAACATTGACGACAAAATGGCACCTTCTTACTCAATTTCGCTGCTCCCGGGTGTCTGACTCACACCCGCTGACGGGGTGAGCCTCTCAGCTTCTCCTTCCCTGGGGAGCTGGAGGTGGATTTTAACTTGCCCTTGCCCTCCCCATCCTCATCACGGAGACCGTCAGCTCGGTTCTGATTTTAAAACGACAAAAAGAGGGAAAGAAACAAAGCAACTCCACAAACCTTTAGCACTCAGCGGGTCACCAGAGGCAGAGAAAGAGCAGCTCTATTTCGCAGTCCCACGTGGGGACAGGACGCTGGCTGCTGAAAGCCCAGCTTTGACTCATGAAACAGCAGCTCAGTTGGCCACGGAGGCTCTCATGCAAGGAGCAACGCGGGGCTCCCCTCTCTCTGTGTTCCACCCGTACACTGAAAATATTTTTTGCATGAGGCGGAATGTCCAATTGAGGACATTTATTTCGGGGACATTTAGACTATGGGTCTTTTTTAAATCAAGCATTCCTTTGACCTAAAAAATAATGCTCACATCCAATGAGAGTGTAGGACAATTAATATAATGTGCCATTCTTATTGCCGTTAGGCTGTGATCGTGAGTTGCGACTTTGTTGTCCCGTTACTGGCAATAGGCCGGTACTCTTTTTTTTTTTTTTTTCATTTTCGCTTTCTCTCTGCCCCAGACTCTCTGAAGCACGGCCCTGTGCAAGACATCCACGCTATAGTGTCACCATTACAAAGAGCAAAGGGGTCTAGTTATGTGTGGATTAAACCTCTGACTTTATCTTCCTTAGCACCTTGCTCTACTACGCCAAGACAGAGACCATTTGGCACGGAGATGCTGCCTGTGGCATCTGTCTGCATTTAGCCAATCCTGGGAAATACCTTTCTTTGGAGGCAGAACTTGGGTCATCTTCTGACTGTGTTGGAATATTTGACCTTTCCTTGTACACTCTCTAAATGGCTAGTGATTGCACTTTTTTGCCCGTCTCTGAGGGTTGCTTTGGGCTACTGGGAAAGAGTGCACAATGACGAGCAAATCGCTCTGATTAGTATCGTACTTATAGTTGTCTGTCAAGGTCGTTTCTCTAGATGTCAGCCTTTATGAAGACAGAAATACCGCGCTGGTGTCTCTCCGCGCCTACGAAAGGCAGGGCGCCTACGAAAGGCAGGGGGCCAATGAGGAAGACGAGCAGTCCTCAGGGTGCCATGCACTTTTATTTATTTACGTAGATATATTTGGCCGGTTGGTGCTATACATGCGTCTGTTCCAGCCTTTCCTCCTTCTCTGAAACTTCTCTAAAGTTATCTCGGTTCCCTCTTAGATTGTGTCCTTGGAAACAAATCCACCTTGGTTAAACAGTTTTATCCCGCTGCTTTTGCTCCTCTGACCAACCAAACTAAGCATCTGAAGGCACTACTTCCATTATTAAAATCTGACTTTTAAATCACACAGGTGTCCGAAGCTTGAACTAAGGCCTGGCTTCCATACTCAGGAAAGGGAAGGTGCCGGCGGAACCCAGCCCTCTCCCGGAGCAGGATGAGTGGGATTACAGGTGTCTGCGACACTGGCGAGTGGAGGACCCAGTAGTCTTAAATTACAGGAAAACAAGTTAAAACAGGTGCCTTGATGTTTACTCGCTTTTAACAGTCACGTTTCCACGAAGAAGACGTTACCTCAGACTCAGTCATGACGCCTTCAGGAACCTTGAGGTGTCCTGTTTGATTGAGACCTCCTTCCTCGAGGGAATATAATTCCCTGAGTGCTTGGGTAGAAATAGAATGACCTCATTTTCAAAAAGCTCCAAGTGACTAGCAACCAAGTTGGTGTAATTTTTATACAAGATGCTTAGTATAATGTACTTAGTATTCACTTCTGGGTTAATATTAAGAATTTTGGTGTCATGTTTAGACACAAACGTTCATGTATTCGTTTTATAAATATTGAATAGCTGCCCAGAAATAAATGATACAGTGCCTACCTTTAAAAGTAGAAGCAGCCAAGACTCACTGAGCACTTGCTATGTTCCAGGCAACATTCTAAACGCTTTACTTAGCTTTTCTCATTTAATCCTCACAACAAGCCTATAAGTTAGGTCCTGTTACGATCTCCATTTTGCAGATGAGAAAACTGAGGCACAAGTTAGCAAGCTGTTTAAGGACACAGAACTAGGATGGTGCAGAGCCTGGATTTGAACCCTGGCAACCTTTCTCCAGGGCTTGCATTCTTAACCAATTGCACAGTAAGTCCTCGCTTAACATCATTGCTAGCTTCTTGGAAATGAAGACGTTAAGTGAAAAGATGTATAAAAAAACCAATTTTACCATAACCTAATTGATATAAACAAGAGTTAAGTTCCTACGTCATATTTCTAGTCACAAAAATATCACCAAACTTTTTGAAAAAAGACCCAAACACTTCTTAACATTAAACATTGAAATAAATGTGAACTGTGCATACATGTAAGAAAGATTAATAAAAACGAGTAAGATAATTATTTCTCTGCTTATTCAGGGTCACAGGTGGCAGGAGCCTGTCCTGGCCAGGATGCCATTCCATCGCGGGGCACGCTCGCACACACCCACACCCACTCAGACTGGGACCATTTAGACACGCCAGTTCACCTACCGTGTGCACGTTAGGGATGTGGGAGGAAACCGAAGTACCCAGAGAAAACCCACGCAGACAGGGGCCCTGGCCAGGAATTGATTTTCTGTCTCATCACCATTACAACAAAATTGTGTTGAACGAAACGATGTTATTTAAGGATCTGCTGTACTCTGCCATTGCCATGGCCCCGCATGCCTTGGGTCTAAAGAGAGTAGACAAACAAATATACTGTGATAGAAGAAGCGTAGGAAATCCGGGAGGATTTAAGAATTATGTGGACCCAAGCTACCTGCCACCATGACATACATTTTTAGCCAAATTCCCTGCTTTGTATGAGACTTAAGGGCATGTCCGGGAAAATATTTTAACTTCATCCACAATAGGTAGAAACATATGCAGTGTATTGATTGGTGGGGGAGAGAGAGTATCTCAGAGGAAGAGTTAGCTAGACTTAGTCTTATTGAGACTTCTTAGCAGAGAATTATTTTTAGCAGAGAATTCGGAGTCAGTTCGCCAAGGTGGACAGCAGACTTGGGCGCAGGGAGAGGGAGCAAAGGAGAGCTTGCTGAGAGACGGCCACGTCACAAGAGGCCACATATGATGTCATGCCGAGAAGTTAGGGCTTTATCCTGAAGGATTTGCACTTTAGAAAGCTCACTCCGGCTGCAGGTTAGAGAATGGTTAGAGAAGGACAAGACTGGAGACAAGACCAGTCAAGCAACCCGGTTAGAGGGGACGGGGACTCGGCCTGAGCAGTGGTAGCGGACACAGAAAGGGTGGATGGATTCCAGCGACATTTAAGAGGTATAATTGTCAGACTTCACTAGAAATGGGAAGAAAAAGCAGGCACATTTGGAGCAGTTGATAGTGAAGAGCCGGTAAGATACCTAAGTGGAAATATCCAGGAGACAGGTTGATACACAGTTAAGCATAAGGCTCAGAAGGGAGGTCTAGGCCAGAATTACAGATCTGGGAGTCACAGGCAGATAGATAGGAACTTAAGCCAAGGGAGAAGATGAGCCACCCAGGGGAAGTCTGCGGAGTGAGGAATGCAGAGGCCCCAGCCCAGAGCACCAGGGGTGAAGGTGGCCAGTGGAGAAGGAGCACAGAAAAGCGCAGCCAGAGAGGCAGAAAGAACATCCAGCCAGGCAACAAGAGCAGCTCACAGGAGAGTGAATGGTCACGTCCAACACCAAGAGGTGAAGAGGTAAATGCAGTGAGCAGCGTCCCTAGGATTTTGCAATAAGGGGCTTTTTGGTGCCCTTGGTGACATCGGATTGAGAGAAGTGAGACGTGGGGGCTTGAGGAGTGAGTGGAAGTTTGGGGAAGCAGCAACGCCAACCACAGACAGTTCCCGAGAGCCGTGGCTGAGAAGGGAAGCGAGAAAGGGCACGGCCATGGGAAGGCTTTTGTCTGTTTGTTTCGCATTTATTTGTTACGCAGAGACTTGAGTGTTCTAAATATCGATGAAAGGATGCAGGAGGGGAGAGAGAGATGGAGAAGAGACAGGGAGAACCAACAGGGCAGGGCTCCTGAGAAAGGGGAAGGGCGTGGGATCAGGGAGAACCAACAGGGCAGGGCTCCTGAGAAAGTGGAAGGGCGTGGGACCCAAAGGACAGGCAGGGGCCCCGGCCACAGAAAAGAGGATGCTGCATTGTCCGGTGGGAGGCCGGGCCGGGGCACGTGGCGGCAGTGGAGGCGTTGTCCCGGGCGTCTGGAACTCCCCCATCGGCGGGAGTCGAGTCATCGGCTGAGGGCGAAGGGGAGTCTGACCGAGTGGGAGGGAGGAATGGTTGAAGATTTGCGGAGAATGCAGAAGGTTCAAAGAGCTGCTTTGAAGGATGGAAGGGAACATGTTACAAACGTCCCAGCTGGGTCTGGAGGAAAGCTGGGGAGCCTCCCCCACTGGGAAATACACCGTTAGCCAAATTCCCTGCTTTGTACGAGACCCAGGAGCTTGCCTGGGAAAGCGTTTTATCCCACTCCACAAATAGGTTTGAAACCATGTAGATGTGTCAGCTACTTGTCTGGACACAGAATAAACAAATCTTTCTTAGAATTAATATTCATTAATGACTCATTGTAAATGCCGTGCTTAGAGTGGATATGCGCACTCCACATAGCGCTTCTTTTCCTGCGATTCTAATATCACGACATCAGTTTAACTGGCGTGGGGAGGTGGAGTAGCTTGGTAGGTAAAGCACAGGCTCTGCAGTCAGCCAGATTTGGGGTTCGAGCCTGGTTGGGCTACCCACCAGCCATGCGATCTAGAGCAAGATACCCCTCGTCAGTAGCAGAGGGAGGGTAAGAACACTCATTTCATGGGGTGTTAAAGGGGTAACACGTTTAGTGGAATAGTACTTTCGATTTATTAAATTTAAGTTATTAACTATTTCCCTTCCTGGAACTGTTCCTTATGGTCTATTCCTTGAAGTGGAGTGGGGTGGTGGGGGAAGTGGGGCAAGGAATAGAAAAAGAAGAGAGAGAAGTATTCCGAATTGTGAACCCCTAAATCCATTAGGGACATTATGCCAGGGAATACATCTGAAGCCAACGGCAGGAGAACAATCACCTCTGAGGCCATTGATTGTCCCTGAAGAGCACAAAAGATTCCTTCCTTCCTGGAGAGAAGGGGAACAATCTGAGAGAAAGGGGTGTGTGTGTGTGTGTGTGTGTGTGTGTGTGTGTGGAGTCACTGGAGAGAAACCCAGACTCAGAACGGAGCCCGTAGGAATGAGGGACAGCTCAGCAAAGGAGACACTCTGTTAGTTATCCACTGCTCTGTAAAACTTAGCAGGCAAAGAAAACAAACGTTTATTATTTCAGAGTTTGGGGGTCAGGAGTTGGGGAGTGGCTGAACTGGTTGGTTTTGGCTCAAGGTATCTCAAGCTGGGCCGTGGGCATCTGTAGGCTCGATCAGAGTTGGAGCATCTGCTTCCAGGCTCACCTACACGCTGTCAGCAGGGGCCTTGGTTTCCTAGGGATGTTCAGGACATGGCAGCTGACTCCCCCAGAGTGAGTGCTCTGCCAGAGAGGAGAGGGGAGGGGAGGGGAGGGGAGGGGAGGGGAGGGGAGGGGAGGGGAGGAGAGAGATCCTGTTGGAAGCCACAGTGTCTTTTATTACTCAATCTTGTGGGTGTGGTCCCATCACTTCTGCCACAGTCCTCAGTCGTGTTGCACATCCAGTCCCGGCACGGCGTGGAAGGGAACGCCAGGAGATGGTGAGCACTGCGGGTCTCTCCGGCATTGCCGAGGCAGCCAGGCACAGGTGGGAGCAGACCGTCCGGCCTGTCTGAGTTTTATTCGGCACCCACGGCTCTGCCAGCTCCACTTCCCTTTGGCGTTAGTTGAGGACACCCCCCTACCCCCATTACACAGGGCCTTCCGGCAGGGGTGATGGCCACCGTGCTCTGAGCCTTTGCTTGGTCCCGCCCACCCTACACACATGCCCTCCTTGCAGGGAGCCCAAAGAAGGAGGCCTGGACTTGTCCAGGTGGGTGTGCTAAGGAGACTCCCTTCCTGTCTGCGACGGTACTTGACCATAGCCCCACTACGTAATAGCTAACGTTTACCAGCTGCTTATTTATCAGACACTATGAAGTAGACACCATTATCATCACCTTTCAGATGAGGAAATTAAGGCCCAGAGAGGTTAGGTAACTTGAGGAGGCTAATACCTGATAAGTGATGACACCAAGATTTGAACCCTCTCAACTTTGTTCAAAAGCCACCATCCCAACCTCTAATCTCCATGTAGACAGTGTACACACTTAGCACAGAGCCCAGCATTAGTAAGTGTTCAATAAATATTATGATTACTTTTTCTCACTGGAGAAAAAGGTAACTTTCTGGATTTAAGAAGCTAAAGGATGGGTGCAGTCATTTGGAAAGGTAAACGTTATGTTTTCATTACTCTTTTTTTGGTTACTTTCATTCATCGTGAAAGTAGCCCTGTCAGTAATGATGTCAGTAACCCTGACAAACTTTATAAAAAGTCATATTTACAGATTGCCATTTTGATCCATGTGCCCACCAATTGCTCAGCGGTGGATCTAGATGGACTACAACTACTATTCGTTTTACCTTCTGTTTATAAAGTTTTAATAACCTGAAGTCACTCTTTCAAACATTGGTGCAGCGTAAATTAGAAGCTGCCAGCTGTTCTCTTCCCTCAACTGTACCTCATGTCGCTGCCTTCCTTGGGGTAACTGAAGAGAGTGGGGCCGCTAAGTCTGTATTTGGCCTTCCCATCAAATCTGAGCTGTGTGACCTTGGGCAAGTTACTGAATGTTGCTGAGCTGCTGGTTCCTCGTTTGTGAAAGGGGATTGCCAGGAGGATTGATGAGATAAGGCACACAGAGCACTCGGCACAGTGGGTCACAGAGTGGGCTCTCCAGCGTTAAATGTCGCCTTCCCTTGCTCCAGTCATGGTGGACCCAAATAATTTTGACTGCACTAGTTTATGGCACCTAAAATTTATCAGGTGATATTTAAATGCATAAGAAAAATGCCCAGTGATATCTCTATTTATTTTGCATTTTGTTGGTAGTCAAGTCTGTCTCCCCCAGTATGTTCCTTAAGGGCAAGGGATAATCCCGATTCATGCGCATGTTTCTGTTCCCCCGCAGTGCCCGGCAAAGTGACTGGTACGTGGTAATATTTAATACATATTTGCTGACCTAAATTAAAATCAGAGTATCTGGAAAGGGGTGAAATGAAAACAAAGTAGAAAATCTTTTCAGTGGAAGATGACACCAGTGGGTTTGGGGACGGGGGAAACTCCTATTTCCAGGAAACGAATCATGTGCTCTGCATAGATTTTCACATTACATACCATTCAGTGCCCTTCATGAACATTTAGAAATTCAATTAAATGACATTTCAAATCTTTAAAGAGATAATGGTGACAGAAAGAGAGATTCATCTTTTTAAAAATATTTAATATTTTATTTCATGAGCTTAAGTGATAGGAACACCTAGTACTGGAGAAATTATACCATTAATCATATTAATGATTTAATTGGCTTCCCAGAGTAAATGTTTCAGTTCTACTGTTGTTTAAAGAGAGAATCATTACAGAGGAAAAGGACTCACTTTAAAGGAAGGCAATTTATATTCTCTACTGAAGACACTTAGATCCCTGATACCATGAGTGGGACGATGAGCCTCAGGCATTTTACTTTCCTTGCCCTGTTGTCTGGTCACACCTGAATGACAAAATGTGAGCCCTGGATCAACCCCAAACCCAACATCTCATTCCGCCATGCCCGTGTCAGCCTGAGGTTGCTGCTTCCTGCTAGGCTGTGCAGCGCTGCGGCTCTTTTAATCTCCCTGCTCGATGGTACGGTCCTCACTCAATGGTACACGTCTTGTCAAAGAAACGCCTGGTCATGCACAGCACTTTCGAGCTCTTGAGACGGGGACAGGGATTTGCCTTACAGCAGAGCTCCTTAAGCCTCTTTCGGCGTTGCATGGATGTGTTGGATGGCTTCTTCAAGGGGCCGAGTCAGGATGGGCTCAAGAACAGAGTCTGCCTTCACCAGAGTCATCTTTCTCTTCCTTCACGTTGTGTTGCTGACTCTGGTCCACTGTTCCAGTCTCTTGCCTCCCTTACGGTGATTTTTTTCCTTTCAAGGGTCGCACTGTCTACCTCTGCAGTCTGGCTTCTACTGTGGGGGATCAGGGATGAGAGGGGGCTCAGGGAGTGTGTGCAGAGCTCTGTCGTGCACATGACTGGGTCATATTTTGTCCTAAGCAAAAGCTTATTGGTTCGTTTTTGGGCAGAGTCACAGTGTTCTCATAGCAAAGCAGCCACATCAAGGCAGCCACATCAAGATGTTCCTGGCACCAAAATGACCAGGTCAAAGCTGTGTGTCAGCAAATTGACTGCAACAAGCTATTTAGCTTGTATCGAAATGGCTGTATCCTACGCTGGCACAGGACTTGCCATCAAGGGAATGCTTTCTAGAATGTCATTACTGTTTATGGTGAGATAAAAATGAAAAGTTGTGTTTCTTTCCATCGGTGCTTCCGCTGTCATTGGGAGCTGGACTTACCCACAGGAACCCACGAGGATAACAACGAGGCCCCACTCTTACTCCTACCAATCAATGCCTTCTGGGCAAAAGAATGAGATACAAATTAACAAAGATAATTCTGCTTTTACCATCGAAATTGTGAAACTCCCATACTAATTTTATAATCATGCCTTTACACTTTGTTCCCATCACAAAGATCTCTTGGAATTACCTACTAAGAATCAGCCAGCAAATTTATGCCAACGTAGAGGCAGCTCGGAGCCACTTGTTCACTGCCTACCCCTATATGCTCAATCACAAGCCTGGAAAAACCGTAACACATGCTAATACCCTGATCAGCTGCCTCTTCAGACACCCAGTTAGGATAATTGGGATGCAAAACCTTTCCTGAATGTCAAAGTCAGAAGCCCTTCTTGACCTGTGTCTTCAGGCTAAGAGAGCTCACTGACTGGGAAGATTCTTGCATTGGATATGCAACAGGTAGTGGATATGCCACTCTGCCCCTAGCTTAACTCCTCCTTGACTTTCGAGGTACCACACACTCTTGGCTTTATTCTGCCTCGCTGGCTGCTCCTTCTCAGTCCTTTTCTTTCTCCCATTTTCCTACCTGACCTGTAAATGCTGGAATGCCTCAGTGATCAGTCTTGGGCGGTCTTCTCTAAGTGTAACTCTCTCCCTAGGACAGCTCATCCAATTCTGTGACTCGAGATAGCGTCTGTGTGCTGATTATTCCAAATATGAATTTCCAGCCCTAACCTTTCCCCCGAACGCCAGATTCATATACCCAATATCTCCATGTGAATGTCCGAGGGTCATCTCAAACTTGTGGATCTAAAATGGAACACCAACCCAAACCTGTTCTTCTAGTCTTTTCCATCTCAGTGTCAAAATGAACTATGCAGTCACCCAAGACACAAACATAGACGTTATCCCTGATTCTTTTTTCTCATCCCATATATAGCCCATCAGCAAACACTACTATAGGTCTCCCTCCAAAATATATCTTGACTATGTCTCCTTCCTTCTCTCTCAAATGCCACAACCTAGTCCAAGCCACCATCTCTTTCCAGAACTACTGCAATGGCCTCTCAATTGGTTTCCTCTGTCTTTGTATGACTCAGGTCCCCCATTCTGGTCTCTTCCTTCTCTTGCGGTGATTTTTTTTTCCTTTTAGACTGTCCACCTCTGCAGTCTGGCTTCTGCTGTGGGGTAAGGGATGAGATGGGCTCAGGGAGTGGGTGTGGGGGATCTGGCTCCTTCTCATCACTTGTGTCTCAGACAGCAGGTCAGAGCTCAAGGAGGACTTCCCAAACTACCCCATCAGGAGTTCTTTCCTCTACCCCACACTCACTCTCCATTAACTCACCATGTTGACTTTCTTCACAGAACTTACCACAACGCGTAATTATCTATCTCCTTCCCGTTGACTGTGTTTCCCACTGGGATGCAAGCTCCACACGAGCAGGGAGTTCCACTCTTTTCTTCTCCATTCAGCCCTCAGGGTTTATCCCAGTGCCTGACCCACGGTAGGCTCTTCAATACTTGCTGGAAGAAATGAATTCAGGGGTTTGCAAAAGAGGGAATCTCTTTGGAATTCTAGAAGTTTAGATATCACCAGTATTTGCCATTGTACAGAAGCATCCCATTCACATTGGCCACATAGACATGTATCAGATACAAGGAATGTTTGTTTAAAGGCCGTAAGCAAGAATGTTTTGAGGCCTAGTTCAGACATAATTCTATAAAGACCACTTACTTCAGTTGTCCCAAGCTGGGCACTGGGGTTGGCACCACCTGGTTTGGACACCAATCATTAGCTATAACTGAAAGTGTTCTTTTACATGGGATTTTATGACAAAACGAAAGTTATGTTGAGAAGAAATAATCACATGGATTAAAATGATCAATACTGAATTTATTAAATAGTTAGCTGAAACATAAAAATGTCTACACTCTTAACAGAAATGTAGTGGAGGAGTGAACACTTATTTTGCAAACTGGTACCTGAGTTCCTTTTAGGTAAGGAACTGTCCTTGTTTAGAACAATGTCTTAAAAGGTGCCTAAAGGGTGGTAGGCGAGGCTCTGCATGGGTTGGAAAGAAACAACAAAAAGATCACAAAATCGTACTCTGCAGAGCCAAGAGCTGCAGAAAAAGAAAAGAATTAAAAAGTTCACAGATAATTCTGTGTAAGAAATTATTGGGAGATGTGGGGAAAAGAGAGAAGAAGCAAGGGAGGAGGAAGAGTGGGAGAGAAGGCCGAGCAAAATGTCGAGAGGCTTACACCTGGGTTGGTGGAAACAGAACGAGGAAATCGAGTTTTCCGTGTCGAAGGGGCTGCTGAAGAGCGCTGCACATTTGCCATACAGCCCCTCTACGGCAAACACTGTCTTTGAATTGCCGGAAAGAGTCTACCGCGCACAGCTGCCTCTCATGAATTTGGGATGGGGATCAAGGGGGAGGGGCCGTGCCTTCCCTCGGGTCAATGCCAAAGGAAGATAAAGGAACAGCTGCAAGATACAGAGTGAAGAATGGGAATTCAGTGAAAGCCAAAAATCAAACCCGAGCCTACCAAGAGAATGGGCAGCCCAGAAGAATCTCAGGGGGGTTGGGGAGAGCAAACCTTTCACATAAGACTTGGGATGGGATTTCTAGGTGAGTTTATGTAAACTACAAGGTGATATTTGGTTTCACAAAAAATCCAGGAGCCACGAGAACAGGATTCTGCTGATAAATATTAATTGGTCCTCACCAGGCAATAGACTGAATGTCTGTATCCTAAATTCATATGTTGACATTCTATCCCCCATCCTGATGGTATTAAGAGGTAGAGTCTTTGGGAGGCAATTAGGTCATGAGTGTGGTACCCTAATAAATGAATCAGTGCCCTTATAAATGGGACCCCAGAGAGCTCTCTTGCCCTTTTTCTGCCATGCGAGGATACAATGAGAAGATGACAGTCTGCAACCCAGAAGAGTTCCCACCAGAACCCAACCATTCCAGCACCCTGATCTAGGATTTCCATCTTCCAGAACTGTAAGAAATAAATTTCTATTGTTTATAAGCCACTCGGTCCATGGTACTTTGTTATAGCAGCCCAAACCGACAGAAACAATAAGTATTGTAGGTTTCAATTTTGATCCTCTCTCTTTTTTTTTTGGAGACAGAGTCTCACTGTCTTGCCTAGGCTAGAGTGCCATGGCGTCAGCCTAGCTCACAGCAACCTCAAACTCCTGGGCTCAAGTGATCCTCCTGCCTCAGCCTCCCGAGTAGCTGGGAGTACAGGCATGTGCCACCGTGCCTGGCTAATTTTTTCTATTTTTAGTTGTTTGGCTAATTTCTTTCTATTTATAGTAGAGACAGGGTCTCGCTCTTGCTCAGGCTGGTCTCGAACTCCTGAGCTCAAGTGATCCACCCGCCTCTGCCTCCCAGAGTGCTAGGATTACAGGCAGGAGCCACCATGCCCCGCCCAAAACTTAGCAACTTAAAAACAACAAGGCGTGAGCCACCTCTCTTTTCATCATTCTATCCTGCCTCATTTGTTTCTGTTTTCCCCTGTGGTTCCTTCCATACTTCGATCTAGGCCATGCTAGCCACACTGATAGGTCACTGTTTTTTATTATTGCTAGAGTTGGTTAGCCAGAGCAATAAAAATTAAACTTATGAAATCAATGTAGTAGTAGAAGGCTAGTGAAAACTAAAATTTAAGTAATAATAGAAAAACCGAAAGTTTTCTGCAAAGAGCATATTCAATTGAACTAAATCATTTATTCATTGAGTTCAAAAAATATTATGTGCCAAATACTCTGCTAGGTTCTAGAACTTAAAATATGAATAAAACCCAATTGATCCTCTTGATGAGTTCACAGTTGTGGGGATAGATAAGCAGATAATTACAATGCAATGTAGGAAAAACAAAATGTGAAAATAATTATGGCTTTTAGGAGATCAATGGAGAGGCACTTAGTGAAGTTTTTGAAGGGGTCAGAGTTAGGGGTGGCTTTTTGAATGAGTTGATGTCTGAGTTGGGTCTTCAAGGATGTAAAGAGTTAGACAGAGATGGGGAGGAAAATTGGATTGGGGTTAGGGGTAGGAGAGGGACACGGGCGCAGAGGTGTGACTTTTGGAAGGAACAGCGTGGGCAAAGACATGGAGGGGGAAATGCATAGGCTACACAGGGAACTACAAGTAGTTTTAAGTTGCAAGATTAAATTACGTGAGTTTATGAGGCTAGAGAAAAAGGTAAAGCCTAGATTATGACGGACTCTGAATGTCATCTTAAAAAGCACAGATCATCCTGTCTGCAATGTAGACAGGCTACAGGGTTTTACGGCAGAAAAGTGGCATGGTAAGATTGGCATTTTAAATAAATTATTTCAGTGTCTAAAAAGAGATCATTTAGAAAGGGGTTATAGTCGCACCTGTGGTTGTACCTATATTTAAGGTAGACAAGACAGAGGAAATTTGTTGGCAAATTTTCGTTCTAGTCCAGGTGAAAGATGCAGAGAGCCCTGTCTGAGGCTTGGACAGTGAAGGTGGAGAAGTGGGAACGGTCAAGCAATGTTTAGGAAGTTAAACTGTCAGGGTACGGTGACGGATTGGATTTGAGAGATGAAGGAAAGGGACCACCAAAAGATTCTCTCTTGGCTGGCAAGTATGAACAATGGGGTCATGAGTTAAGATTGTGTCAACAGGAGGAAAAACTTGTTTAATAAAGAAGATGATGGATTCCATTCTAAACATGTGAAGTCCCAGGTGCCTCTGGAACAGCCAGAATGAACCAGAAAATTCTAGAACTGAGGGGAGATATCTGGGATAAAGGCACAGCATTAGAATTCATCTCTGTATACTGGTAGTTGAAACATTGAGGGTGCTTCAGATCACTTAGGGACCATCTGTAGAATGATGGACAAGGGATACTCCAGGGAGAAGATGAGCCCACAAAGAAGGTGGAGAAAAGACGTGTGAGAAAATGAGGAAAGTGCATATCAATAAAATAAAGACTACATTTTAAGTGTCAAATGTAACAGAGATGTTGCAAAATAGGGCTTAGGGGAACATGGTTTAAATTTATCCACCTGTATGTCATTTTGAGAGTTGTTATTATAGAGTATTACCATGTTGTAGAGTAGGGAGCCAGATCCCTTGAATATCCAAAGAGGATGTTCAAACCAGACAAGGGCAGTACCAAAGGGGAAAATTATTGTCTACTCTCATGTATAAATGCAGACATACAAAAACTAAACAAAATATTTGCAATTTATTGAAGACATAATGTAATTAAGGAGGGTTTAATCCCAGAAGTGAGTGATACTTATGTTTTGAAATCTATTAGTATAATTCACTATCATATCCAATTAAGGGAGAAAATTAAATGATCACTTCAATAAATACAGAAAAACACTTAAAGTTTAATACTCATTTCTTGATTTTAAAATATCCTTCTTAGAAAACCAGAAATATTAATAGATCAGAACATCTTAAATATCAAAAATCTATAGCAAACATCATAATTAATGGTGAAAAAATGGAAAACATTCTCTTCAAAGTCAAGAACAAGATATAGATATTGTATCCATTCCACATTGTTCCAGGAGCCCTAACCAATGCAGGAAGAGAAGGAAAAATAAGTACAGGAATCAGAAAGGAAGGAACAAAATAATTATCTATATGCAAATATGATTATCCACACCGGATATTCAAGACAATCTTTTGACATTTTATCAATACTTATAAGAGAGTTCTTCAAGGTTGATGGACACAAAATCAATGTTCGAAAATCAATAATGTTTTTCAACAACAGCAACAACCAATTAGAAAATATAATAATACCTAAATTAAGGTTGCAAAAAAGCCATAATGTACCCAGGAATAAATTTAACAAAAAAAATCTAAGACTTATATGGAAAAAATTATAAGACCTTATTGATGAATATAAAATGGAAAAGACATACCATGTTCTTGATGGGAAACTCAACATTATAAAGAGGCAATTCTCCCTAATTAATACTTTAATTTAACATCTTACAATCAGAATCTCAACAGGGTGTTTTGTGGAGTTTGACCAGTTGATTCTAAAATGCCCATGGAAGAGCAGACCGTTGCCAAGAGTAGGCAAGACAATTTTGAAAAAGAAAAACAATAATGGGGAAGAATTAAGACAGTATGGGATCAGAACGTAAATAAATAAATGGTCCAATGGAACAGGGAAGAGAGTAACACATCGAGAACTTGGTATGTGATAGGACATATGAAGCAGTGCGGAAAAGCTGGGCTATTCAATAAGCGGTGCCAGGTCAGTTAGCTCTCCATGCAGGGAAAAGTTAGACCCTTACTTCCCACTGTACACAAAAATATCGGCTGGATTAAAGACCAGTGTAAAAGGCAGAATAATAAAGATTTCAGAATATAATAGAGGAGAATATATTTATGACTTTGTAATAAGGGAGGCTTTTTTAAGGTATGAAAAACTTAAATGAAAAAAAGACAATAAATTAAAATTAAAATTTCTACGTGAGGAAAGTGCCATAAACAATGTTAAAAGATATGACCAGGAGAAAATACTTAAAAATTGATGAGATTAGGGTACCAAAAAAAATACATATATATAGGGAGAACTTTTAGAAGTCAATAAGGAAAAGATGAAAATGTAATAGAAAAAATCATGAAAGAATGTGAATAGGCAATTCAGAAAAATGAAACTCAAACTGCCAATAGCATATGAAAAAATGTTTAATCTCTCTGTTAAAGAGGAAAATGCAAAATTAAAATTGGATTGTTTTTCATATATATGAGAATGACAAAATTTAGAAATCTGATAATGCTAAATATAGTTAAGGCTGTGAAGAAAGAAACTCTCCTACTCTGCTGATGGGAAAGTGAATTGGTACGACCACTACGGAAACAAATTTGCCAATATTTTGTAGGGTTGATTATGTGTATACCCTACTACATAGCAATTCAGTTTCTGGACATATGTCTAGAGAAACACACATATACATAAGGAGAAGTGCCTTAAGGATGATCACTACCTTATTGTTTGCAATAATGAAAAATTGAAAACAGCCATCAATAGTGGAAAATATAAATTAATGGCAGACTATTTATATGATATAAAACTACACAGGAGTTAAAATGAATGGGCTAGAACCACAAGTATCAACATAGATGAATCTCGAAAACATACTACTGAATGCAAAAGGTAAATTCTAGGATATATTTTATACATATAAATTTTATAAGGATGCAAGACAAAAATTCAATAGAAAAAATCATCGAAGGATTTGCATTCGCACACCCACACGTGTGGGACAGATACATAGCATTAGAACAGTGATGCTGTCTTGGTAGCTGGGAGAGAATAGCATTGGATAAAGTGCAAAAGGGGCTTCAGTTGTGTTTACACCATTTTATGTCTTTTTTAAAGATCTGAAGAAAAATAGTGACTGAGAAGTGAGGAGGAAGTGGAGATGGTGAGCATAGTCTATTCTTTCAAAAAGTTCATATGGAGAAAGGACAAAGAGAGATTATATGGTGGCTTGGTGAAGATGCTGGGTTGGAAGCCAGCCCTCCAACATTTTTATTATGACAATTTTTAAACATACAGAAAAGTTGAAAGAATTTTACAGTGAACAGCCATGCACCCACCACCTAGGGTCTACAAATAGCATTTTGCTTTATTTGGTTTATCACATCTACCCATCCATCCATCAAGCTTAATTTTTGCATGCATTTCAAAGACAGTTTCAGACATCAGTGCACTTTACCAATCAGCAGGCTTTTGATTAGATGGGAGAGATGAACACATGAACTGAGGGGAGGAATCAGTGTTGAGGGTGTGGTTGAAGGAAAAAAGAGAGAACATAATTGCTTAAGCCCTGAAAGAGGTGGAAAGGTCTAGACTTTGAAAAGGGGGAAGGACCTCTCATCCTCTGAGCCTGAAGGAAAAGACTGGGGAGGGGCGGGGGTGGTGAAGGAGAACTTACTCAGTGCCTCGGAAACAGGAGGCAGAAACGTTTGCTGAGAATGAGAGCTGGGAGTTGCCTGGGTCTTGAGGAGAGAGACCAAGACTAGGTCCGTCCACGGGGGAGAATGGTACAGGGGACTGGTAGAGTCTCTGAGGGCCCAGTCGAGCTTGCATCCACGGCAGCAGGAGACTCTAGGCTATGTGATTTCCTCCAGTCCGCAGCTGTTTGAGGAGGAGCAGGAAAAGCAGGCTGGGAGAACGCCCCAGAGTGGGAGCAGCAGGACAGGGTGCAGGGGACCGGAAGGGCTAGAGAAAGTGTTTCAGATGATCCACCGCTAGTCCCGGGCAGGGCATGGAGCTAAGAGAGTCTAGGAGAGGCGATCAACTGGAATAAAATGAAGGGATTGACAGATTTGAGTTCTTACGAAACAGAAAAACAGCCCCTCAGCTAAGCCACACAGCTGGAGAGAGCCTTTGTCCTCACTAGGCTCACGGCTGCCACTCCAGACACAGGGAGGCAGCTTGGATCCCAACCCAGTCGTTATGCTCTTCCTGAAAACTGTGTGGCAGCCCTCATCCCATCTCTGCATTTTGAGACACTTGATTTGATTTTCTCTCTCTCTCTCTCACTCACACACACAAAGTGAGCCAAAGTATGATATTCGAAACCCATCTCCCTCTTTCTTTCTTTCTCTCTCTCTCTCTCTCTCTCTCTCTCTCTCTCTCTCTCTCTCTCTCTCTCTCTCTCTCTCGTCCCGACAAACCCCCATCGTTAGTGGAACGGGAAGGCTACTGGTCGCCTGTGCTCTCCTCACCCTCACTCCCTGAATGGTTCAGTGCTTCTCACATCTGCCTATCGCTACAGACCCCTTAAGCCATCCTTTCCACTGAGCCTCTGGAACCATCATTCCATTATAATTAAGATATTCTACATTCTCAGTATTTTTTTCTTGGAAGTCTACTCTTTGTTGCCTTAATTGAGGGACTTACCCTTCGAGGATAGGATTTACCCTGCAGATCTCTCCAGCTCAGGCTGTCCATTGTCCCCTACGCTCCGTCCTGTTGTGCTGTAGCGGGAGGTGGGCTGCAGGGGCTGCATTTGGCTGACTCTTCATTGCTGCTTCCAGACCGCCACTCTTCAACTCTGACATAAATGAGAGTGTGAGCGTTCCCTCTACACTCTCCTCCTTTCTGCCACTAACCAACCTCTCGGTCAGTTCCCTTCATTCGCCAAAGATTTTGGGACTTCACTCATAGTTGTTCTTTTTATTCCACTTCCTAGCACTATCCTAGGAGTTGGTGTCAACAACTGATCCAATAACTTCCTAATTTTTGCACCCCCTTAACTCTTGTGACTTAATCCTCCAATCTACTTTAGTTATCCATGTCTCTGGACCACATTTTGTATCTTGTCATCACTCAGACGTTACGCCTCAGCAATCTTAAATTCCGATATCCCACTTTCTGACTACTTGCTCCTAAATCTTCCAGGTCTTCTCTATTTGTCTTGTTAAGAACCTCCTGTTACAGGTTGATGGAAAAATGACCAAAAAGACTTTTCAGGTTTCTTATTCTCAAAACTAATGATCAACCCTGATCAACAATGGGGAGACATTTCAGGAGCTATTATGACCATCTTCGTCCTTATTGAGAGGACAGGTTACAAGGGATATATTTTGGATAATTTGGGGCCTTTATTCCCAAGAGTCTTAAATAGGCTCCAGCTATTATAACCGATGTCTTGACACCTTTGCTATACAAGAGACAAAATGAAAATGGGTTGGTGTTGCCTCTACATACTGTCCAATTATGATAATATTTCTCTCAGAGTAATATGAGGACAGTGGGATTATTTTTTTAAAATATTTGCTCTAGAATCATTTGGCTTTGTTTTTTAAATTGCATCTTTTGAGGACTCATTAGGGCCACAAAGCTAAGGGAGTGATCATTTTCTTTGGCTAAGATGAAGTAACTTGGTGTTTCTATATTTACTAGAAAGACACAGAAATTAATTTGCTAAAGATTACCCCCATCATAGATTGTGTCTGTTAATAAACGGTTGGCACTGTGTATTTTAAGTAGAGCTGGATTACTCAACAGATACTGTGTTTAGGGCACTGGCAGAACAGGAACACACAAAACTTTTAAGAGTTTTAAATTTGCCATTTCTGAAACAAATTCTGTAGTGGTTTTAACAGAAAGAAAAAATCAGAACTTTGTTGCTCTTCCTAACACTTTGCAAAAAAATTTTTGAAGTACACGGGGTAGGGCACCTTATTATTTTCAGTACTTAGAACTTAAAGGTTTTAATTAATGAAGCCCTGATGTCAGGGGCCATTGTGTTTCCATCCGAGTGTTTTTATTCTTTTTGCATTCCTGTAGTTGAATGCTGAGGGGAGGTCATCATTTGGGAGGAGTTTTTGCCTAGAAGAAGTGACTGGGCGAGGCCTGTGTGTCTCTGGCCTGCTCTGCTGCTTTCCCGAACAGGACTGTCATTGGTTGGTATAAACAGCGGCCTTCTCTTAGGGAACTGGCCAGATATGAAAGGGCGCTCACAAAACCCAAGAAGACACCTAAGCTTTCCTTGGTACCTGATGATCGCCGAAGATCACGCAGTTCCTGACTTAGAATCACCGTCGAACGTTGCCGTGAGGAGAGTCAGACCTCTTAAATTCTCTACATTAACCTCAGTTTCTCCATTTAGAATACTCACTTCTTTTCTGTCTGACCTGCTTCCAAACTTGCTTCATGCCACAGCTTTGGTTTTTATCCAACTTCTTTCTACCCAGAGTGCCGTGGAATGAATGGCAGCCACCCAGCCACTTGAGGCTTGCCGTCCTACACTCTTGAGCAAACAAAGAAAGTAGAGAAATGATTCTTTTAAAATACAGACCCCTTTCTAGGGAGTAGGGAATATATTTTCTTTTATTGCATTAGATTCTGCTTAAGGCTCAGGATGCAGGATGCTATCTTGATGAGGGACAGACAAGGGTAAAAAGGGGAACATACTGAGCAGCGAGGAACAGCTGAGAGCTACAAAGATAGGGCTGTGCTCATGTATAAATAGAAATGTTGCTGCTACCCTGATGAATCAGACCAGATGTTTCTCTGATGTCTCTGTTTGGTCCTTTGGTTTTGTTTTTTTTTTTTTTTCTCTAAAGCATAATTTTGCTAAAATTATATGTGGGGCCAGGAATATGGCACAAATGTTTTAAGCTTAAATAATATGTTAAAGAATAAAATCACTTTACTGAGAAAATCTTTATCAACAAGAAAAATGTCGATTTAGAAAAGGACAGAAAAGGGTGGGAAGGAATAAATCTTTTGATGGGGCTGATGAATCGAGATTCAGGAGATCTTAATTCTAATCCTTCTTCTGTCACTAGTTTTGTGACCTTGGGCAAGTTATGCTATTTTCCTGGGATGAGGAATGTTTACTGTTAAAATCGGGAGGGGCAGGAGAGAAAATGAGAGTTGCATCATTGGATTCATTAACCTGATCTTTTAGTGTCTCTTGCAGCTCCAAACATCTATGAACAAAGCCAGGTTTTCTTTTTCCCTTTAGTCTAATTTCCCGTTACTTGGCTTTTGGTTTCATTGAAGGGTTGTTATGTGAAAGATGCTGTGGGGAATAAACATGAATAACACAAGGTCTCTGCCCTCAAGATGTTTATAACCTAACAGCAGATATTAAGAGCTATGCAAAAGACTGTGCCGCCATATATACTGTGACTGGTATCAGAAAACAGGAACAAATGCTAAAGGAACTCAGAAGAGGCTGAGATCATTGCCAGCTGGGAAATGCTGGAGGAAACGCTTGGAGGACAGGAAATGACTTGATGGAGGAGGACATTGTTATGTGATGCGGGCCCTTGAAGGCTGGTCAGTTTTTAGCAGGCAGAGAGGGAGGAAAGGACGTTCCACGGGGAAGAAACAATTACACAGAGGCAAGGGGCGAGGAAAGTGGTGGATGTATTTGGGCAACGGTGAGCCATCTGGGTTGGCTGGGCACATGCAATGAGTGAGGTAGCAGCAATGGTGGTTGGGGACCACATGTGGAAGGCCCTTTTAGCTTTCCAAATGTGAAAGCATGCATTTTACGTAGCAGGCAATGGAGCTGTTTTTTTGAGCTTGGATGTGACCTGGTCTGAACTGTGCTTTAGGATAATTCACCTACAACAAAGCGTAGGAAGAAGTGGAGGTGGAAGGGCCTCGGGGGAAGGAGAACAGCTAAAAAGCTATTGCAATAATCTTGGTAAAGCTAACCTGGTCTGAGCTAGGCTGGTGTCAATAGGAATAGAAAGTAGGGGTTGGATTTATGCAAGGCAGGGTGGAGAAGACTCAAAGGTAACTCCATGTATAAGCAAGTCTGAGGTAGAACCTGTTAGTTCCACTAACATAAAAAGGAAATTCAAGAGGACAAGTGAGTTTGGGCCAGGGGTAAGCAGAATACGAAGTTATCATTTCCCATGCATTGAGTCTGAAGTCCAGGAAGGATATCATGGTGGAGGCGGTCAACATTTACAAACTCCTGATCAGACCTCAGTACTGTGGCTGGGGCTCGAGATGTGTATCTGAAAGCCATCATTATGCAAGTGAGAGCAGAAATCACAGAAGTGGATTTGGACCAGGGAATTGGAGAGGGAGGCGGGAGGAAGACAGCTGACAGAATCTTGGGAAATGTCTAAATTCTTCCCTTATGGTGGACTGGGCATGGTCACTGTCACAGAATAAATCAGGAGAGTGCTGCATCCCCATGGCCAAGGGGACAGGGAATACTGAGAGGGAGGGGATGGTGAACCATAGTTTAAAAGTTTCATTACTGTTTTGGGGATTATCTGCTTAAGGTGGTACCTATATAGCCTAGAAGGTACTGGCTGTAAGAAAATAGGTAACAGCATTTGTGAAGATGGAACCTCTTGTGCGTGTGTGTGTTGTGCATGTGTTTTCTGACAATTGAATGGAGAAGAAAATTGGACACGTATCTCAGGTTGTGACAGACAAGATTACCAACCTTCATCTCTCCTACTATTGGCAATGTGTATCAGAACAGAAGGCCTCTTTCTTTCTTTCTTTTAGAAATCTCAGACTCTTGCCAGCCTTTGTTTTTCAGACATAGGAAACTTATTATTTTTTCTCCTCCATAGTTCCCCAATTTTTAGTTCCTACTTGTCCTGGGTCTTGGGTTTGATTCTTGGAGTTATGAGTTCCAATGACAGTGCATACGTAGATCACTGCTAGGAGCTTAGTGTCCGTAGCTCTAGAGCTGGGAGGAAGGAGAGGAGAGAGCCGACAGGGAAATGAGACTTTAGGTGTATTGTGGTTCACACACAAAGGACTGTTTGCAAACTACAATGTAAACTAAGTCTTTATCGGCCAAGGATTTATTGTCACATTAAAATATGGGCTACACCAAGGAGATACCCTGGTATAAATCCAAGTAGGGTTAACTGCCTCCCTGCAATGCAAATTGGTTTATAACTTTTTTGTTTTGTTTTTCTTCAATACTGTTCCTAAATAATTTGCAAAACCCATAAAATACTTACTTTTGGTTCCACAGATGTCAGAACAATTCTACTTGCCAAAGAAAAACACCCTTAAAAAAATCCAGAGCCACTAATGAATTTAAAAATTAGGAGACTAGGGTTTTAATCTCAGTTTATTAACTAGCTACATTTAGCTAGATTGCTTAATAGAATTCTATGCTTCAGTTTTTTTCATTTGCTAAATGGTTATTTAAAAAATACTGGTTCTTCTTATCTCACAGAATTATTGTTCAGGTTGTCAAAGTATTTTCCTTTTAAATTATGAACATTAGATAAATTCCAGACATACTATTACTTAGGGGATTAGATAATGACCTACAGCTAGTCTGGGGTCAAGATGGGGAAGTGAAGTAGGGACCAGTATTTGGCGGGTCTGGATGAAGAAAGTAGGATTACTAAGAAAGTAGGATTACTAAGAAGCAGGATTATTGGGGGTTGGCAGAGGCTTTTTTCTTTAGCTCGGGAACAGATGATGCCAATGAGAGAGCAAGTTTGGAAAAAGACCTCTGCGGAGGGTTTCCTGTACCACTCCTAATGCTGTTTTTGAGATAATGGCTTGGATAAATAAATTCCTTATATATTGACTAACAAAGAGATACTCAAATTTGTACATTTGATGCCCATATTCACTTGCTGTCTGACTTACGTTACCATGACTTCAACAGGAATTTAGTATAAATAAAAATGCTCTAGGTTTGCTCAGTGCTGAGCCTTGTAATCTGGCTTCGGTACCTTCCCTCATCCACTATAGCACATACTATTGTTTAGAACCAGAAGACTATGCAGTCAGACAGTAAGCAAGCAAGCAATTCTAGATATTAGAAATGACCACTCCAACAAATCACTGAGCCACAGATCAACAAGCTTAATCACAAAAGGTTCTTGAGGGAACAAAGTTGAAGTAGCTATATCATTGAGACACTGTAGCCAGGTAAGCTGGCTATTCCCCAGTCTCCTCACCTGTTAAACAAGAGGCAGCATGAGATTATCTCTAAAGACACTTCCTGCTTTGAAATACTACTACTCTAAATAGAGTAATAGTTTGGAGAGTTTGCAGAAAATCACAAAATGCATCCTCATAACTCTCAATAAGCCAAACAACACACCAGGACACCACAATACAAGGAAACTAAAATGTTCCCTTGTAGACCAGTCTCTGTGCAAAGTAGAGAAATTGTGTGTGTGTGTGTGTGTGTGTGTGTGTGTGTGTGTGTGGGCACTAAACAAAACCTCCCAAAAGGTGTTAAAAAAAAAGCAACACGTGATTACGGAAAATCTTGCTCCATATTAGGCAGCCATGTTCAAGCAACATTGTTGAAGACCTACTACATGCAAGGCACAGTTGCTATTGTTCAATTTTAAAATTATCATTATTTTGCCAGTAATCTCTTCGACCTGAACTGGTGAATCCCGCTGTGGGGGGACATAAAAGTAAAGCCAGGGTCAAGAAGGAGACACTGTCTACAAACAGACCAAAAATAAAACGCAAGTGATATCCTCAGAAAGAAAAAAAAGCCAACATATTGCACAAAGATCAAAGGCAGAACAGAGCAACGTGTTTGGTTAACACTGGGCTCTTGGGCATTTCATGTGCTCGCGAGACCCGTCCATTCGTCCACACCGCACTTCCTAACCGCGCTGTTCCAAACCGACGGCCGGTCGGCTTCCGCGCGGACCCGGCACTACCCTACAGTCCCGGCCCCGCCGCCAGCTCTGCAACCCGGGAAGGAAGAAGGCGTTTCCTCCAGGGTGGCTGGAAAATGAAGCAGCCTCTTCAACCTTTTCGTCCAGTAAGAAAGAAATGTTGGTCCAAAAATAAATCAATAAATAAAAATAGGAAAGGGGTGAGAAGAAAGGGGCGCCCTCTTCCTTTGTTTTTAAATTTCCCGCACCCTCTTCCTCCCCGCCTCCCCACGCCGTCCCCGCTTCGAGCAGCAGCTCGGGAGAGCGGGAGTGCTGGTCCCAGGGAGGGTATTTGGAAAGTAGGCGGGACGGGCCGGATGGATGATTCGGTGTCCGATTCCTCCTGCCTTCGGTGGCAGTTCCTCCTCCGCCGGGTTACTCGATTGCACACGCGGCCGGGCTCTCGGCTCTCGATTGCTCCAGCCTATCACCCTGGGATGCCGCCTGCCGCCGCCACCGCCGCGGCTGCCCGGCTGGTGAGATCCGCCGCGGAGCCGGAGCTGCGGCCAGAGCCGTGGCCTGAGAATCAGGGGGCGGGCCGGCTCTTTCCAGAGGCGGGGGCTGAGGACGGGCGGGCAAGAGCCCGCGGCCATCGTCCTCCACCCCTCCTCAGGCAGAGGGAGCGGGCGCTCGGAGCCCCTCAGCGGCGACGGCGGCGTTAGCCGGTCGGAGGGGGCGGCCCCTGGCGGCGACGCCCCCAAGGCCAGCCCTGCCGGGCCCCGCTCCCTCCACAGCCGGAGCCGGGTCTGACGGCGGGAGACGCCGGCGGGGCTGAGGAAGGCGGCTCTGAGGGGCCGGGAGGGCGAGCCTCCCGCCCCGGGTTTTTCCACGTCCCTTCCCGGGAGGGACCCACGCACACCTGAGCCCGCACCCAAGCCTGGCCAGGGCCACGCTGGATCCGCCTCCCGGCCTGGGTCCCGCCCGCCAGCTGCAGGTGGGCTGCAGCGCCCGAGCGTCGGGCAGTGGGCGACGGGGAAGGCGGTGAGCGGCGTCCGCGCCGGCCGCGCTCGGGTCCTCGCCCGGCTGCCGCGCTCTCCTCCGCCCCGGCCCGCGAGCAGGGCGCGGAGCGCGCGCCCTCCCCGCCGCCGCCGCCGCCGCCCCGTGCCCCGCGGGGCACCATGGAGCTCTCCCCGTCGTCCGGAGGAGTCACGGAGGCGCTGTCCTGGCCGGAGATGTTCCCAGGGCTCGAGTCCGACTCGCCGCTGCCCCCGGAGGAACTGGACGCGGTCGTCCCAGTCAGTGGGGCTGTGGCCGGTGGCATGTTGGATCGGATCCTTCTGGAGTCCGTGTGCCAGCAGCAGAGCTGGGTCCGAGTCTACGGTAAGCACCGCAAGCGGTCTTAGAGGCTGGTGTTTCTTATTTTTGCTCGGGCTGGAATTCATTCTCTCGTCTTAGTCCCACTCCCGGTCTTCATCCCTCCTCGGTCCGTTCCCCACATCCTTTTTTTGTTCTGGGGGCATGTTTCTGACAAGTTTCTTCAGACTAGCACCCGGGTAGAGATGCAACTCAGTGTGGTCTTTGGACCTCTCCAGACACGTACCGTAAGTTTAATGTTAAGTTGGGCTACCTGGACGTAATTCCTAGGCGATTGCTTGAAGGGATCTGCCAGCCAGTCTTCAAGAAGGTCTGATGGAACACGCCATGAAACCAAGGGAATGAGGTTTCATCTCTTTCTCTTGTTGAGTGAGGCAAGACTGGAAACCAAGACATTATGAAAAAGCTGATGAATGAAACAAAAAACCCAAAGTATTTATTTGGTGGGAACTTACTAATCTGTACCCTCTTCCTGAACCTTCCTCTCCAAATGCAATCACTTATTCCAGCGGACGCGGATTATTTCAGATTGGACTGTTGTTTCTGATTTCATTGCAAAGTGACTGGGTTGCCACTCAGCAGGTTAAAAGTGATGAACACACTAAAACTTTCCCTTTCTGCATTCCTAGTAACCACCTCTTTAATTAAAACTGAATGACGAGATTCTAGGGTGAGCCTTGTGGCAGCATTAAAACCATGCTGGCTTTGAAAACTCGCAGCCTAAGGATTTATAGTCTTGCATTCAGGACTGGGCTGTGGCTTTCCAAAATATTGAAATGGCAAGCTGTTTATCTATCACTTAGCTCACGTGACTACAGAAGATACTAGGAATGTGGCTGAGTATAAGATGGCAAATTTGAAGCACCTGGGAGCAAACGCAATGTTAAGATGTTATCCTGCAGTCATGTGCATCTAGCCTGTAGTGATCGAGTACATTGTGTTTTTTCTTTCATCCATCTGAACAGGGTATATGTTTATTATTCAGGAGTGAGCAAGATTTTTAAGTTGTCTTTCTGGATAGTTCAGTTGGTTTCAGAATTTCATGTCCATCCCTGTCAGAAAGATTACAGAACTAAGAGTCCAGAGATCTGGGTTCCTGCCTCATTTCTGCTGCTCAGTGGCTGTGTGATTTGGGGCAGATCAGATCACTTTTTTGGCCTTGGATTCCTCATCTGTAAAGTGAGTGGATTGGGTTAAATTATCTCTAATGGCCCTTTCAATTGTAACTATCCAGTCCTTCTAACCGGTTCTTCTTAAGGATTTTTGTATGCACCACTGTGTATTTCATTGGGCGTTTGTAAGTATTCTTGATGCTATTCTATTTAACTGGAAGAATTAAAGAAAAGGAATGGGAGATGATGCAAGGTCACCCAGTTCGTTCTGAGTAAATTAGATTAGAAACTTCGGTGCCTGATTTTCTATCCACCTGCTAATCCTACTTAGCTGATTGCTTATAACAAACGCTGATGAGAATCTGAAAGTGCGTTATCAGTTAGAATATGTTGTGGTTACACCATTTTCCCATTCCATCTTTCTCGTTATACACCTCTTTGGCTTACTGTTTTTTTATGTGACATTAGAGATAGGGCCATGTTACTGTAAGAATAGTATATGTGATAATTAAGTATTTCAGTGTCTAAAACTGTCTGGGTTTTATAGACCTAGTGTTAACTATCATTCTTTGCATGTAAAGATATAAATATGTTATAAACAAATACATATATATTTAGGAACAGACTCTGTGTGTGTGTGTGTGTGTGTGTGTTTGTGTGTAAAAAATGTGTTTTAAAGAAGTCCAGAAACTGGGAGCCTAGAGCATACAAACGGGGGTTGGGAACCTGGGGTTTTTGTTCTGGCTGTGTCACAGATTGGTTGTCTAACTTTAGCATGTAGTTTTAACTTACTTGCTCTAAGTTTCTGCATAAAATGTATCATCTGGAGTAATTGGTATATATATGTATACAAACACATACACACATACAAATACACATACATACAGTGCATTTTTCTGACAAGTTGCTGACTTTCCACTGCATTGTAACTTCGATTAACCAGAAGTTGTTTTTATTTAGTGTTTAGTACTGCTGTTTTCCTTCCTTTGAGGTAGTTCATCCTGGATACTACTTTGTTGTCTTTAGTTTGATGTAAATAGTTTAAAACTATCTGAATGACTCTTGGCTATGTCCTTAGCTAGTTTTTAAATTGTCTATTGTATGACTCTTTAAAAACTTTGAAGTAAAAATAAAAGACTGTAGAAAACCAATTTAGAGAATATTAGCTTGTTTTGTTTTTCTTTTTTCTTGTCTGTTTTGTATGTTCAAAACCCTGATTGTCTTGGATCATCTAGGTTCTTCTACACAATTTAAAGAGACTTTAATGAGTATAGTCTAATGTGTTTTAATGAAATCCAGAAATTGGGAACCTAGTCTAGAGTATACAACTGGGGGTTGAGAACCTGGGTTTTCATTCTGGCTTTGCCACAAATTGGTTGTTTAACTTTGGGCAAGTAGCTTTAACTCCTGGCCTCTAGGTTTCTGCATGAAAGTAGAATCTGGAGTGGTTGGTATCTATGGTCCCTTTTACCTTTAAAGTTGTCCGATTCTATGGCTTACCCCATTATTTTACTTGTAACTTGGCTTTCAGATGCCATCCTGACTTTTGGGGCCAGCCATCAAGCAAGCCCTTAACTGAATGCATTTAAATCGTGATTGTCAGGGTATTCTGGGGAGCACTTCTATCAAAATGTCACTGAACTGAGTTTTGAAAGAAGGAATAGCAAAGGCAGATGTATATTTATTTGGAATGTTTTCATAAGATAGGAGGGTGGGGATGAGGATGTTGTTCAGGTCTAGGTCATTCAGTTTTGAGACCTAACCTAAAATAGCCATGTGGGTTTTAAAGATAGGGTATAATAAGGAGCTGTATTAAGTGCTGCTGATTGCTGACTGCAAGTTCACATCCTCTGCGGTATACTTCTGTCTGAAATCATGATGCAAACAAACAACAAAAACACCCCTCACCCTTAAGAATATCTAAATAGAAACTTTTATAAACAATATTTTATTAGTTTGCCTCACAGAATTTGAAGACTGGTCACTGTCTTGAGCTTGCTATTGACAGGTTTGGGTCTTTGGTTGATAATACATGTATCCATAGTTTTGTATATTGCCATGATTTGGGAAACTTTTTGGGAATATGTTCAGAGCTTTTTAAGAGGTGGATCTATATTTAGAACACAAATGCACATCTTTGAGAAACAGCTGAGAGAAAATATATATATGCTGTACCATCCTTTATTTTCTTTTAGTTAAAAAATGTTTCATTTGTTTCATTCCAGTATTGTAGTAAGTTGTGCCCGTGCCTTGTCAAGACTATAAAATTTTTGACATCAAGGAGTCTGTCTTGTTTGTCTTTTTATTCCCATCTTGCCACCCCCTTCATTGTCACCATTTCTGGCACATTGGTACCTTGCTCGTAGTAAGTCATATCTGTTGAATGTTGATCCATCTGTCCTTTGACCATGTAAATCTCAACCTGACTGTATGGGTGGTAGAGTAGCTTAAACAAAGGCATGCCACAAACAGCTAAATATGGATGCAGAATCCAAGAGCATCAAATGCAGAACATTTTTCAGATATTTATAGCCTCCAAGCAAAGTCAATTGGCTGAAAAAGCTCAGCAGCATAGCCAAAGGAAACGGGAGTGGCAAAGTCAGCCTCACTGTCTGTGCTTTTTGGTAAACAATGAGAACATTAAAATTAACTACTTTACCATGAATGGATGGTGAGTGTAGGACACTCTCTGGGAGAAATTTAAGATACCCGTCTCTAAGATTGCCTGCAGTGGAGCTCTGCACCCCTGGTATAACAGGTCTGCAAGTGTGTGCATAGACCTTGTCACAGAGAGTTAGAGGGGAAATATAGTTAGTATAATAAAGGGGACAATAAGAAATCTTATACTTTTATATTTTAATAGTATCAAGAGGACTTAGGTAAAATATTCAGTTAGTAAAATAATATCAAAATTATTACCATTAAGCTCATATATAGCTCATTTTTTATTGATGACAGAGGGACTTGTTGGAAAATTTCTAAAGGCTGGTACTGTTTCAGCAAACAGAAGAAAAAGGGAATTAATCGTACTACTTCAAGTACCATATAATTCCAGAAATGTGGCAGTGGGAATTTGGTATGAATTTCTCATGGACTGGATATGAGCTGATGGGGCAGAAGTCTTATCTGGCTGTACTATACGATATTATGCTTCACCAACTGAGACAAAGGATAAGATACATTTTATTGCATTTCTAGAGAGTGTCTCTATATTTACTCAAAATGTTGCAATCAGTAACAAGTCCAGGAAGTTGTTTCATTTTGGTCCAGTATGAATTAGAAATGACTAACTCATTGGCCTTATACAGAATGTTCTTAATATAATTAACTTTGAATATTCTTAGTGAATCACTCATTCTTACATATCTTAAATATACACCCTGTCGTGTAATAAAGTATACATAAATAAAATTGTTCAGCCAAGACTAAAAGTTTTGTGGGGTCTAGCTAATTGATTGTTAGAAGAAAATCAATGAATGTGTAGGAAATATATCCCTAAATATGTTCATGTTACTTGAGTGTTTTAATTTCCTTGTGCAGTGTTAATCGAACCTTTACAAATAAGTAGTAACATTTTAGAAATTTTTGGAATCTTTAGCTTGAGTACAGTACCAAGGATGTGGCATAGACTTTGGATGATGACACATTAATTTCCCATAATCTCCACATACATTTTATTTACATTAAGAGTAGACAGTTCTTCATTGAAATCAGAGATAACTTCTAAGAATGCCTAGGAAAGCATTTATAATTTATTTTAAATTATTTTGATTTCAAATAGCCCTGTTTTCTTCCTTTGAGAGAAAATTTGTATGCTGCATTTAAATTGTGTGTTCTATTAATGTTCATAGATGATGGACAATTTCCTTTATAACATCTCAGTATTTTTCTATCCTCTATCATGTTCATTTATTGCTATTTGATTTTCAAACAATGAAAATATTTTTGAGGAACAGAATTATACATCCACAATCTCTTTTCCAAAACCATTTGGACTAGACTGGTTCAGAATTAAAAATATTTTGATTTTAGGAAATGAATATGGTATATGTACAGTAACATAAACCCCTAGTGGAGTCTGGAGCAACAGCCAGGAAACAGTGATGTTAATATTTCTGCAGTTAAACAAATGAATATTCACACTAAGTGGTATAAAGATTATAAATAGCCTTATGTCAGTGCAGGTCAGATTTTACTGCCAGAGGAGTTACGAAAAAAGTTTTGGTTTTCGGAGCTTTTTTGATTAGGAATAGCAGATATGGAATTGAGGATCGGTACAAATTTTCTGACATAAAACAAAGTTCTAGAATGACCTCGTTTATTTGAGAATGGTTTGTTTATAAGGATTGCTTTTATCTTTTTCAAATAAAAAAATTCAGTGCACACATTTTAAAAAATGATGGATAGTTGTGTCCTATTATGTTGAATGAAATAAATTTCTGTAATTTGCTGAGGAAAAGAAAAGGGATTCACATGACAAAGAAAGTAGGCTTTGCTGAGATTACTAATGAAATGGTGGCACGCAGTGGTTTCTGACGCTTTGTTTCATTAGAAAGAAGGATGAGGTAAGTTGTAACAGAGGGTTTATATAATTGTTCTTTGTAGTTGCTCTCTTCAGTAGCACAAAGTGATTTGATCACCTTTTAAGTAGGTGAACCACAAAAAAGCATTCAACTAATGACTGAGTTAATCCAGAAAAAATTCAGCTGTTTGCTACTTTGTCCCTCCCTATTGGAAGAACTTTTAAGTAACTAGAGAGGTGTTTGGTCTTGTTAACCAGGAGGAGGAGTCTGAGTGTGCTAAGTAAGGCACTACTGAAATTGCTTCACCCTGTCTTGGCAGAGTGTTCTCTAATGTTTGTAAAAACACCTTTCTTCCCAAAGGCTATCAAGTACTTCTCAAGGCTGGTAGGTAGAGAACCTTTTACAAATTTAATGTAGTTTATGTTATAGTGAGAAGGCAGCCATCAAGATGTACAAATAGAAGGGAAAAGAGAAGTCCTGAGGCCCAGCACAGAGGTGTTAGTGACTATACAGTAAACATGTTAAAGAAATCAAAATTGAACCCTTGAAAGCATAACACGACTTCATCTGTTAGACTATGATACAGAAGTCATCGTCTTCCGTATCTGTTACAGCTGGGTTCACACAGGAGGGGTCTGAGGTTTACCTTCCCTTACCACGTGTTAGTTACATTATTGGTTGTCTTTGCTTTTCTCATAAGGGTCCGATTTAGATCCTGGTTGCGTTTTTATTCCTCCATAAATGACCTTCAACTTTGCTCAAGTTGACATTGTGTCATTATGTCACTTGCAGTAGGCTTTTTAGAAGTACCCCTTACCTGATTCCTGAGTCTAATGGATTGGTGATACAGATACTAACTGGGAAAGTGAAAATTTAGTGAGGAAAATATTTAACATAGGCAAGAAAACAAAATTCAGAATAGTGTGAAAGGTTAAAAAGAAACTTTAAAGTTAATAGTCCTAAATATTTTTCAAAACAAGCCTTTAGGTTTCTTCATTAAAGAAATTGGCTCAGGAAGTTTAGCTTATTCCCAAAATTGGACACAAATTCCACAATTTGTCAGGATTGGAACTCTTAACCTCAGATTCCTTAGCCTCCTGATTTAGCTTCTAGATCTTACTGCTTTCCCTTAGGGACATGGCCTCTCAAAGCTGAAGGTCAGGAAAACTCAACAGTGAGAAATACCAGATTGTTAGTTTCACAGTCTTTTAAGGGAAATGCTGGAAGTACCATTACCTAGGTAACAGAAAACAAAAGTGGACAAAACATCTACAAAGTAGGAGGGTGAGAATAATTTCATAGTGGCCCTTAAGAGGTAAACCAGAGGACAGATGAGATATTTTTCATTTCTGTTTTCCTGAGTTCTTTATCCATATTTTTTTATGTTGTGATTGGAAGTGACGTCTGAAGGAAATTTGAATGTTTCATTTGTGTGCTTTAGAACCCTGAATAATACCTAATAATTTTTAACTTTCCCCTTTAATTTCTAACTTCTCTGATCATTTCATTGAAAATTAATATTCTTTTTCTGATTATGAACATAATTTGTACTTAATGTAAAGAATTTGAATTTTAGGAAAATCCAGAGAAAATTAAAATCACCTGTAATTTCACCTCTTAGAGATAATTTATTTTAATGTTTTATTGTGTTTTATACCAGTATTTTCTTTGTATGATATATTTTTTTGCATATTTGATATCACACATATATTTTATATCCTGCTTTTTTCTCTTAACAGTATTTTATCATGTTGAAAACATTTAAACAT
>RJWJ010000079.1:386226-457654 GCA_004363605.1 Indri indri
TTTTTTTTTTTGAGACAGTCTCACTCTGTTGCCCGGGCTAGAGTGCCGTGGTGTCAGCCTCGCTCACAGCAACCTCAAACTCCTGGGCTCAAGCAATCCTTCTGCCTCAGCCTCCCGAGTACCTGGGACTACAGGCATGCGCCACCATGCCCGGCTAATTTTTTCTATATACGTGTGTGTGTGTGTGTGTGTGTGTGTGTGTGTGTGTGTGTGTATTTTTTTTTTTTTTTAGTTGTCCAGCTAATTTCTTTCTATTTTTAGTAGAGATGGGGTCTCACTCTTGCTCAGGCTAGTCTCGAACTCCTGAGCTCAAACAATCCACCCGCTTCGGCCTCCCAGAGTGCTAGGATTACAGGCGTGAGCCACTGTGCCCAGCACAGTCAATAAATATTTGAAATTCTTATGTATCCTTCCATACCTATTTCATGTGCATAGAAGTAAATGTATAGGGAGATTGATATGTAAAAACTCTGCCATACATGGAGTTCAAGAAATTTAGTTTAAAAAAATACAGAGTTAGATTTTTGTGAGGTTAGTGAAATGACTGGCGTAAGCCTGCAAAGGAAGTTGGTCAGGAGTTGGGGATCTGGAGTCAGTTAATTGTTTTATATCTGCATTGATACTATTGGTTTTTACTGTTTGGATACTTTTTTCTCCATTTTTTACACACATGACAACCCATTGTTAAGAATTGATTTGATCTATACCTTGAGTTATTCTTCCTTCCCCTTTTACCCCCGACTTATTAATATATCTTGGATATATTTTCCTTTCAGTTTGTAAAGAGGTTCTTCATTCTTTTTATGGCTTTATGATGCGTGAATGAATCATAATTCATTTAAACAGTCCCCAAGTTTTGCTGTTACAAGTGATGCTGCAGCAAATAATCTGAGTATAAGCCATTTTCCTTGTGTACTAGTATGTCAGTAAGAAAAATTCGTAGAACTGCTAGGTCAAAGGTACATGTATTTGTAATTTTGAAAGATACTGCCAAATTGCCCTCTTTAGGGGTTGTACCTATTTATGTTTCACCAGCAATATATGATGAGTGCCTGTCTTCCACAACAGTAAGTTATCAAGAAATTTGGGGGAGTGGAGTCCAATCTCTTCTTCACTGCAAGACCCCATTGCCCTGGTACTAGGTATGAGATATGGATTAAATTTCATTGTTTTAAAAAGATGCCTTTGCAGTTGTCCTAACACCATTTGTTGAATAATCCATCTTTTCCCCACTGAAGACGCCCCTATTCTATACTAGATTGCCGTTTGTATTTTGGTTTACTTCAAGATTTTCTATTTTGTTCTATTGGTCTATTTATATTTATGTGCCAATATCACACTGCTTTGTTACTGAGACTTTACTGAAACTACTATATGCAAATATAAATTGTTAACGACTAATTTAACATAACTTATTTAACCATTATCCTATTTTAGACATTAACATTTTTCAAAATTTAATGTTTATGTTAACATTTTATTGATTTGTCTTTGTACACAAGTCTTTGAACCAAACTTCTTAATATTTCCTTTTGTTGAATTCCTAGAAGAGTATGAAATGTTTTTAAAGGCCTGAGACCTAGTGCCAAATTGGTGCAACCTTCCTGGAAAGTAATTCCTGCCCCTAGTATATGAAAATATGGCTCATAATTTTAAGTTTTACTACTATATTGCTAATTTCAACATATTGAAATCTTTTCACATGAGCTTCATGTAGTACCTTAAACGTTACTTGGCACATATTAAATGCCCTGAGTCCTATTGCCTTTAAGACCCTCTGTCCTTCAGAAACTGAGTTGTTTTTCCAATGATACTCCTTTTGATTAATGGCATATTTCCAAGTGAATGAGGGAAGGGCGAGAGTATAGACTCAAAGCAGTTGGTGTGTCAAAGGTCAAATCCATGGCCATGACCTTATTTATAAATGTTATGTTAAATTCTCCAACCGAAATAACCTAATGCAGACACTTAATGTTTCAGGTACTCCAAGAAGCATATAGTTGGTAACTTTCATCTCAGCTGTTTGTACCCTCCTTCTACAGAGTATTAAGAAGGAATTGACATTCATGAAAATCTTTTGAATCTGATTTGAATATAGGTTCATTTAGTTTTAGCTGGATGAGTGATCGAGGTGTATGTCTTACCTAGTACTGTGTTAATGACTGAGTTATATAGTATGGGATTAATTTAGGTGTGTTCTGAGTGAAGTTTATTATAATGTTAAACAAAATCAAATTCAAATAATGGCTACAAGAGCTAATATTAATGACCAAAGTAATTTAAAACCTTTTCTTCAGGAAAAAAAAAAGGCAAGAATAGGAATTAGTTTATGGAAAAAAATCATATTTTATATAGACCATTAACCAGTTAACCAAATTTTCTTTTTATCATTTAGCCTTTTTGTTTAGCATATAATGTATAAGCATAAGCTTGTCTTGCTAGGTCAGAAAAGGAACAAACTTAGAAAAGAACTAAGTAGTTTAGCTTTTAACAATGATTTAGAGCAGTTTGAGAGTGATAGGAAAAAACTAATCCCATATCCAGTTAATACTCTGGAGATTTGTAGAAAATTTTGAGTTAAATTTGGGCAGGATATAATATACAACTATCTTGCTCTGTAAATGAATACTGAATAATTAAGACTTGAAGGATATGATATTATAGGAAAATATGCCAATATTTTTGTCAGTCTTTGAAGTGTATGAAATTACTAGACACACTTTGTTTTTAACTCAGTAAAAAATCAGTTGTAGTCCTTAAATATTTTATTAATTTAGTTCATGGAAACATGAAATCACTGTAGATGACAATATTATTATCATTAGGAGTTACTCTGTACTCAGGATTGGTCTGAAGGACGATGACTCTTAATTGTCTTGTTTTTCAGTTCTTATAATAGAATTTTTTTTTTTACCGTCATTTTATGAATAATTGTTCAAAAAGGATAGAATTTGTACCATCTCTAGGGCAGTGACTGACAGCATAAAACATCCCCTTGCCTGACTACAGTCTGTTTGCACATTGCAGTTTGTGCTGAAGTACATCGTATTCACAATCATAGATTCCCCCCATGGTTTCCTTAGGCTTGCCTATGTACAGTTTTGTATGTATTTGTAAATTTCAAGAATGCCCCTGAGTGAGGAAACCCAAGGCCTTTCTATTACATGTTCCTGTGGGCCCGTTTTGTCAAGTGGTTAGTGATTACCCTGTATCAATGGATGGACTTTGAAAGATACAGCTAGTGACTAACAAAAGACATGCTATGATATGTAAAACAATTACCCTGCCTTTAATATTTTCTAGTTTTGTAAAGACTTCATAGTAGTTTTCCTTTTTTATAGAAATTAAAAATTTATATTCTTATTTTTGAATCTAACTTGATAACACGCTTAAGAATGAACAGTATCATGTGATTCCTGTTGAAATAGAAAGATATCTATATATAGTCAGATTTCTTACTGTTTTGTTCAGGTCAGAAAGTTTTCAGTCATTCTTTTGTAAGTTCAACCTAACTTAGTTTGAGAAGACATTTTCAGTTATTTGCACTTTAGGTTATCATTTTGGTCTACACTGAAATTGTCATGCCAGAGTGTCACTTTGAGAGAGGCTTGATTTTGTAATGTGTGTTGGCTGACCATCTTTCTTTTCCTATAGCTTAACTAGCAATAATGACTTTTCTGTTATATAAGCAGTAATATTATTCCATGTACCTGTGAGCATATTATATAAAATTATATGTTTTTACAAAGTTGCTTTTCCTCCCTATAATCTCAAAATACTCTGCATTTTTTCTTTCAACAAACTTATGAAACATGGTAAGTCATTTCTTCATTTTGTTGGAGAAGTAATTAATTTTGAAAAAGTTAGTAACTCCTAAAGATTCTCCGTAAAGTGAGATTATTGCTATCCAAATTCCAATTTAGTAGTTTTATTTTTTTTAAATTACCCTGTTTCTGTTATCTGCATTCACAGTTACTGTTTTCAGTTTAATATATTTGTGTTAAAATGTATCACAAGCTGTTTAAAGTAGCATTTTTATGCTTTTCTAAGTTGTCTTAGAATTAAGCAGTATGTCTTATCCTGGTTTCTCTGCCTCTTTCAGAGTCATGTAGGAAAGAACAGATATTGAGTTCTTCATTGGCGAACAGGAATAAAAGTGAGGATGGTAGATAGAGTAACCCATGAATTCTTTCAGATTAATTCTTTTTTTATTGTGGTAAAATATACATAGCAAAATTTCATTTTAACCTTTCATATATATACAATTTAATGAAAGTCAATATGTTCACAATGTTGCGTAACCATCACCATTCTATACCCAAAACTTTTGCATCATTTCCCACAAAAACTCTGTACCCATTAAACAATGACTCTTCCTTTCCCCCTTTCCCTAGCTGTTGGTAACCTGTGTTCTACTTTCTGCCTCTATGAATTTGCCTATTTTAAGTACCTCATATAAAAGAAATCATACAATATTTGTCCTTCCATTTCTGGCTTATTCACTAAACGTAATGTCTTTGAAGTCCATTCTTGCAGCATATATCACAATTTCATTTTTTATGGCTGACATATATATAAACTACATTGTGTTTATTCATTCACCGGTTGTTGGGTTTTTTATACTTTTTGGCTATCATGAATAATGCTATTATGAGTGCAAATATCTGTTCAAGTCTCTGCTTTCTTTCTTTTTCTTTCTTTCTTTTTTTTTTTTTTTTTTTTCGAGACAGGTCCCCAGGCTGGAGTACAGTGGCTTGTTAATAGCTCCCTGTAACCTTGAGTTCCTGGGTTCAAGTGATCCTCCTGCTTCAGCCTCATGAATAGCTAGGTGAATAGCTAGGACTGTGGGTGTGCACTCCCCTGCTGGCTAATCTTTTTTAATTTTTAAATTTTTTGTAGAGACCGAGTCTCCTGGTTGCCCAGTCTGGTCCCACACTTCTGCTTTTCATTCTTGTAGATATATATGTAGGAGTGGAAATGTTGGGTATATGGTGGTTCTGTGTTTAGCCTTTTGAGAAACCGCCAAACTGTTTTCACAGTAGCTGCACCATTTTACATTCTTACCAGCAATGCACAAGTGTTCCGATTTCTCCACATCCTTGCAACACTTATTTTTCATTTTTTTGATTGTAGCCATCCTAGTAGATGTGAAGTGATATCTTATTGTGGTTTCAATATGTATCTCCATAATGATTAATGATGTTGAGCATCTTTTCATTGCTTATTGGCCATTTGTATATCTTTCAAGAAATATCTATTCAAGTCCTTCTTTTGCATTAATTCTTAGTAGATATATTGGTATTTTTCAAATTGTCAGTAATAGTGTTAATTATTGTATATATTAATCTTAACTCTAATAACATCGACAGTCATGAGCGTGATTATAGTGATGAAGGCAAGTAAAACTTCTTGAGTGCGTATGATGAGCCAGGCACAGTTTTAAACGCTTTATTCCTGTTAACTATTTAATCGTTATAACTACCCTATGAGGTAAATACCATTATCATCTTCATTTTATAGATGAGGAATTAGAGGCATAAAGATGTAAAGGAACTTGCCCAAGGTTATACAAGTAAGTGGCTGAGGAGGCATTTGAATCTAGGCAGTTCCTTTTGAATCTGTGCTCTTAAGCACTATATAATTTGGCTTCTCACAAATAAAAAATTCATGGTTATAAAGAGCATTCAGTATGATGTTTTTAAGTTTGGATCTTGATCCTGTAGTTCACCTATGAATCTTATATATCACCACAACTATAAAATAATGAGATTTGTTATGCTGGATAACAAAGAATGTCATGATTTTATAGAACATCCTCATGGAGTTGTACAAGTTTTCTTAACCATAGATAACATGAGAAAGCTCTATGTGGGTGAGTGGTGTGAATATTTCTATATTTAAAAAAGGTTAAATCCTGTTCTCTGAAATTTATATATTTTTAACAGTAATACAAAATATAAAAAGTTTTTTTCTATAACAAATATGTCTTTCTAGGCCTATTATTTATTTTGATCAAGCCAGTGAGATTACTGATATTTAAGAGACAATACAACATTAGGGACCATGAGTTGTCTTCTCCCGGGACATAGCTTTATTTGGCATAATTATGGCCAGTTCAGCAATAGGAAGTGAGCTATAGTCTTAACCTTCTGATAAATTGATATATCTTTAAAAAAACAGATTTAATAAGATAACTGATACAACAGACTATACATATTTAAAGTATAATTTGATATATTTTGAAATACATAAATAACCATGAAACCATTACCACAATCAAGAAAATGAACATCTACAAAGTTTCTTTGTGTGTCTTTGTAATCCTCCCTCCCCTTCCCCTACCCTACCACCAGAGAACCACTAATCTGCTTTCTGTCTTTATAGATTAGTCTGGATTTTCAAGAATTTTATATACAGCTGTCCCTTGGTATCTGCTCCATAGAGATTGGTTCCAAGACCCCCGCAGATACCAAAACCCACATATACTCAAGTTGCTTATATAAAACGGCATACTATTTGCATATAACCTATGCTCATTCTCTTGTATACTTTTAAATAATCTCTAGATTACTTATAATACCTAATATAATATAAATGCAATGTAAATAATTGTTATACTGTATTTTTTAAAATTTGCATTTAGTGTTTTGTTTTAGTTTTTTCTGGAATATTTTTGATCTGCAGTTGGTTGAATCTGCAGATGTGAAATTTATGGAGGGCCAACTGTAAACAGAATCATGATATATAATCATTTCTGGTCTGGCTTCTTTCATTCAGTATATTCAGAGATTTGTCATGTTGTTGCATATATCAACAATTAATTCCTTAGTATTGCTGAGTAGTATTCCATTGAATGGATATTCCACAATTATTTATCATTCACCTTTTGATGAACATTTGGGTTGTTTTTAGTTTTTGACCGTGACAGATAAAGTTATCGTGAACATTTCTGTAGAAGTCTTTGTATATACGTATCCTTTTATTTCTCTTAAATATTTCTCCAGATATCCTACTGGATGGGAGTAGAATGGCTGGGTCACATGGTAGGTATATGTTTAACATTTTAAGAAACTGTCAGTTGTTTTCCTAAGAGATTGTATCATTTTCCTACCAGCAGTGTATACAAGTTCCAGTTCCACATCATCACCTAGCCTTTTTAAGAGGCTAGATGAGCCAGTTCTAGCCATGTAGCCAAGAGCCAATTCTAGCCATTTCAGGAGGTGTGTAGTGATATCTGTTATGGTTCTAATTTGCATTTTCCTAATGACTAATGATATTGAATGTGTTTTCACATACTTATCAGACATTCATGTATCTTTAGAGAAATGTTAAATCTTTTGTCCATTTTTATATTGGTTTTATCTTGTTTATGAATTCTTCATATATTTTGGATATGTCATTTATCAGATATTTAGTTTGCAATTATTTTTCCTATTCTGTGGCTTGCCTTATTCTCTTAAAAGTGTCTTTCAAAGAATAGAAGTTCTTAATTTTGATGGTTGATTTATCAATGTTTTTTTTTGCTTTTGTGGGTTGTATTTTTGGTATTTTATTTAAGAAATCATTATCTATTTCAAGACACAAAGATTTTCTTCTAAAAGTTTTATAATTTTTGCCCTATGATCCATTTTGATTTTATTTTTGATTTATTTATTTATTTATTTTTTGAGACAGAGTCTCACTCTGTTGCCCGGGCTAGAGTGCCATGGCGTCAGCCTAGCTCACAGCAACCTCAAACTCCTGGGCTCAAGCAATCCTCCTACCTCAGCCTCCCGAATAGCTGGGACTACAGGCATGTACCACCATGCCAGGCTAATTTTTTCTATGTATTTTTAGTTGTCCAATTAATTTCTTTCTATTTTTAGTAGAGACAGGGTCTCACCCTTCCTTGGGCTGGTTTCAAACTCCTGAGCTCAAACAATCCGCCCGCCTCGGCCTCCCAGAGTGCTAGGATTACAGGCGTGAGCCACCGTGCCCGGCCTGATTTTATTTTTGTGTATGTTGCAAAATAAGGATTGAAATTCTTCTTTTCTTTCTTTCTTTCTTTTTTTTTTTTTTTTTACATATGGATATCTAATTGCTCCAGCACCATTTGTTGAAAAGACTATTCTTTCTGCACTCAAATGCATTTGCATCTTTGTTAAAAATCAAATATATGTGTGAGTCTGTATCTGGGCTATTATGTTCCATTGGTTTGTTTTCTATCTTGACTCATAATTATACTATTTTCAGTACTATAGGTTTATAATAAATCTTGAGATCAGATATAAATCTCCAAATTTGTTTTTCTTTTTCAAAGTTACTTTGGCTATTCTAGGTCATTTACATACCCATAGGGAGTTTTAGAATCACCTTGTCAATTTTACAGAAAAAAAAAAGCCTATGGAATTTTGTTTGGGATTATGTTGAATCTATAGATAAATTTTGGGGAGAATTAATATCTTAACAATATTAAGTCTTGCAATCCAGGAACACAGTACATTTCTCCATGTGTGTTGTCTTTGATTTCTCACTACAAAGCTTTTAGTATACAGATCTTGCACATCTTTTGGTAGATTTACCCGTGAGTCTTTCACAATTTTTGATAATATTGTGAATGACATGGTTTTAAAAATTTTGATTTCTGATTATTCATTGCTAGTATGTAGAAATACAATAGATTTTTTACATTTTTATCTTGTACCCTGCAACCTTGCTAAACTTACTTATTTCCAGTGGTTTTTATTTTTTTGTGGAATCCATTGGCATTTCTACATAGAGGACTATGTTACCTGAAAGTAAAGATAGTTTTTCTTTTTCTTTTTCTTTTCCCAATCAGGATGCCTTTTATTTCTTGTCTGGTTACATTGGCTAGAACCTCCAGTATAATGTTTAAAAGAAGTGGTGAAAATGGACATCCTTGCCTTCATCCTGACCTTAGGAGGAAAGCATTCAGTCTTTTGTCCTTTAAGTATGATGTTAGCTTTAGTTTTTAGTTTTTTTGTTTTTTTTAACTAATAGATGCCCTTTATCAATTTCAAGATGTTCCTTTCTATTCCTAGTTTCACGAGAACCTTTTTTTTTTAAAGTAGAAGTGGATGTTAGATTTTGTCAAATGCCTTTTCTTTATCTCTTGAGGGGATCATATAGGTTTTCTTTTTTAATGTGTTAATATCGTGAATTACAGTGATTTTTGAGTCTTAAACTAACTTGCAGTCCTGGCATAACCTTACTTGATCATGATATGTTATTACCTTTTTTATGTGTTGTTTGATTTGATTTCCTAGAATTATGTTAAGAATTTTGCATCTATTTTCATGAAGAATATTGGTTTTTCGTTTTCCTGTTATACCTCTGGCTTTGGTTACAGAGTATTCAGACCTCATAGTATGCATTGTAAAGTATTACTTTTTTTTTCAGTGTTCTGGAAGAGTTTATGTGGAACTGGTATTACTTCTTATACATTTGGTACAATTCATCAAAGAAGCATCTGCACTTGGACTTTTCTTTGTGGGAAAGTGATTCACTTCTGATCCAATTTCTTTAATAGATATAAGGCTACTTCAGTTATTTGTTTCTTCTTGAGTGAACTTTTGTTTTTTGTGTCTTTAAAGGAATGTGTGTCCATTTTGTCTAAGTTGTCAAATGTATCAACGTAAAATTGTTCATTATATTTCCCTTTTTTTTAATATCTTCAGAATCTCTAGAGATGTTACTTTTCTAATTCCTGATACTATTCTGCATCTTTCCTGTTTTGTCCCAGTCTGGTTTATTAATTTTATTGATCTGCAAACCAGCTTTTGGTTTCATTGTTTTTTTGTTTTTTTTTTGTTTTTTTCTGGTTTTTTTTTTTTTTTTTTTTTTTTTTTTTTTTTTTTTTTTTTTTTTTTTTTTTTTTTTTTTTTTTTTTTTTTTTTTTTTTTTTTTTTTTTTTTTTTTTTTTTTTTTTTTTTTTTTTTTTTCTTTTAATTTCATTGATTTCCATTCTGATCTTTATTATTTCCTTTCTTATGTCTACTTCAGGTTTCACTTGTTATTCTTTTGGTAATTTATAGAGATGAAAGCTGAGACCATTGATTTGAGACTTTTCTTCTTTTCTAATATAGTATAGGCATTTTAACACTTGTAATGTCCTTCTAAGTATTACATTAGTTGTACCCCACAAATATGTTGTGTTTTCATTTTCATACAGTTTGAAATAATTTCTCATTCCTAATTTGATTTCTTCTTTGACACAGGGACTATATGTAAGTGTATTATACAGTTTCCAAATATTTGAGGATTTTCCAGATATCTTTTTGTTACTAATTTCTAATCTGTGGTCAGAGAATATATTTTGTATGACTTAAATCCTTTCAAATTTAGTGAGATTTGTTTTTACTGTCCAGAATATAGTGTGTACTTAAAACAAATGTTTATTTTCCTGTAGTGGGGTGGAGTGTTGTGTAAATATCAATTAGGTCTAGTTGGTTGATAAGGTCATGCAAGTCTTCTATATTCTTCCTGATTTTCAGGTTTTGCTTTGTGTATTTTGAAGCTTTGTTATTAGGAGCATAAACATTTACGAGTGTTATGTATGTCCTGATCAGGACATAATATCATTATATCGTTTTCATTATGAAGTGATCCTCTGTATCTCTGGTAAGAGTCTTTGTTCTGGAACTTGTTTTATCTGATATTAATACAGCCAGTCCAGCTTTTTTGTTATTAGTGTTAGCATGGAATGTCTTTTTCCATCCTTTTACTTTTAACTTGCTTGTTTCTTTATATTTAAAGTGGGTTTCTTGTAAGCAGTATGTAGTTGGATCTTTTAATCTGTCTTTCCATTGGGGTATTTAGGCTATTTATATTTAATGTGATTATTGATATGGTTGAGCTTAAATTTAAATCTACTCTCTTGCTATTTATTTTTTCTTTGTCCTATCTGTTCTTTTTTCTCTTTTTACTCTTTTTTGCCTTTCGCATGATTGTGTATTTTTTATGGTTCCATTTTATAATATTTTGTATTACTTTAATGGTTGCTTTACAGTTTATAGTATGCATGTTTAAAAACTTATAACAGTCTACCTTCAAGTGATCACGTAACTTCATGTGTGGTGTTAAGAGCCTAAACATCATACTTCCATTTGTCTCTTTCTGGCCTTTGTGCTATTGTTATCGTTATTTTACTTCTACTCGTGAACAGCATAGTAAAATGCTGTTTTTGCTTCAAATAGTAAATTACTTTTTAAAGTTATTTAATAATAACAGAAAAAGTTTTTTTTTTTTTTGGTTGTTGCAGACAGGAGAGTAAATCTAGTTCTTGTTATTACATTTTGGCTGATAGTAGAAGGCTCCCTATATCTGGTTTAGGCCTAGCTGATATATGTCCTAGAATAAATCAGTGGTGGTCGTCTTCTCTTTCTGCAGTTTCAGATCTGGTGTGTTTAGTTTTTCGGGAAGGTATGATCTTGAGGTCCTGGAGCTTTGACAAGCTGGGTTTGTTTAATGCCATTTACTAATTTAAAGTCAGTGCTCCAATGGGATCACTACATCTGCTAGTGTTACCCATGTAGCCATATGGCTCAATACAATAAAAACCTTCATATGTTACTTCCAAATATACCACAAACTGTTGATGGCTAACAGATAAGCCCTGACTACAAATTTCACAGCAGATCTCTTCTTATAAATGGTGTAGCCAAATCTGGGGATGCTTGTTTGACCTACATAAGTCTCTAAGATACTTTTTTCTCATCTTTGAAGATACTGATTTTTGACAAGCAAAGTCAGTTTTTCTAGGTTTAGATTGAACTTCTTAGGCCCTTTACCAGCAGCTACTAAATCATACTAACTCTTAGGTGAAAAAAAGTTATTTTGCTAAATGTACAATAGGAAGTGTGTTTGGGAGCTGGTGAGGGTGCCGAATTGGGCCCATAAGCTGTGTGTTACAGTGTAGGCAGGGCAATTAGGCCTGTATTTGTTGGTTCACCATAGATATTCTGAGAGAAAAGAGAACATATTTACTTAGTAACACATATGTATGTTGGCAGTTCAGTATAAGGCAAAATTATTTGTGGGCCCTATCCTAATGGTGTTTACAGTTTTGTCAGGGAGGAAATTGTTAATCGAGTAAACACAAAATAATATAAAATTACAACTCTAACAAATACTTTAGAAGAAAGTATATGATGTCTTAAGAGTATATAACTCAATGATCTAATTTAGTGTGGGAAAATAGGGAAGACTTCCCTGGGAAAGTGGCATTTGTACTGAGATCTAAAGAGTGAAGAGGAGTTGACTAGGTAAAGGGGGTTAGTAGTGGGTGAGTGTTCTAGATGAAGAGAATAGCATGTGCAAAGACCAGTGGTGTTAGCAAGCATGGCAAGTATGAGGAACTTTGAGTAAAGGCCAGAGTGGCTGAAGCACAGTGAGAGGGTATTTGCTGTAAGAAAAGGCTAGAGAGATAGCTATGTCAAGGATTTGGGTCTGGAAGGTGATGCCTTGTGTCTTTGCCTTCAAAAAAATCACTCTGGTTGCAGCGTAGAAGATAGATTCATGTGGAGAAGGGAGACCAGACAGGAGGTTGTTTTTGTAGTTTGGGTAAGACATGATGGTATAATAATTTGGGCTAGGGAGGTGGTGAAGAAGAGAGAAGTGGACAGATTTGAGAGATACTTAGGAGGTTAAAATCAAATCAATAAAACTTGGTGAGGGAATGGATATGAGGCCAGGGAGATATGGGGGGACACGGGGAGATATGTCAAGGGTAACTTCTGGTTTAATGGTAAGTGAATATTGGAGGAATGTTGGTACTATTTACTGAAATAGAGTTTTTTCCCATAGTGATCTGGAAGCATTCTTCTTCCAAGGAAATGAGTGTTGTTTTTTTTTTCTTTTTTTCCCCAAAGGAAATGTGTATTTTATTTCTGGATGTTTCAAAATCCTAGTCATCCTTCAGGACCCAGCACAAATAGAACTTCTTCCTTGAAGTCTTTCTTGACATCTCTTTGCCCGCTTTCCTTCATGGCTAGAAATAACCTTTCCCTTCTCTGAACTTGTATTAAACTGGGCTTACATTTCTATTATGGAACTTTTTATCATCTAACTTGTTGTATTCTACTTATTTGTATAAATGTTGTATTTCCTTTACTGTATTGAAAACTGCTACTTAAAAGGGAGTTTTATTTATTTTAATAGTTTACAACTAAAAGTAACTGTTTCTTTAATGAAAATATACTATAGCCTTATGGAGGTGGGAGTTCCATGAGGGAGTGTACTTGTTTCAGTAAATCAAAACTCTTGTGCCCATCTACATACAAGAAGAATTCACTAGGCTAGTATCATGGTAGGAAGGTTTTTTATGATTCCATTATTTAGATCATTAACTATTATTGAACATTACTTAAAAAAAAGAGATCTACTTCAATTAAATATAAATGCTTTTGCTTAAAGCTTCTTAACAGAACAGGTTGTTCATTTTTATAATTTTTTATTTAATTCATCAGTCTGAAATTGAAGAGCTAAACATAGACTTACGTAATACCTAACATTTGTATAGGGCTTCATAACTACTCAAAACATATTCATACATAATATATCTCATGCCCTTTTCATAACAGCCCTGTTAAATAGGTAAGACAGATATGATTGTTCTTATTTTACAAATCAATATATTGAAGAGCACTTTTTAAGACCTTGGAATGAAACTATTTTGTGTTTACAAAGATGAAAATATTCCCTTTTACTTTCTCTAAGAGAGTTAACTGGAAGCATTTGAGTAATAAAGTAAGTGATGCTGTTGTAAATGGTAATTTTTTTTTTTTTTTATTGTTGTTGATTTGACCTGAGTAGCTTTTTGGGCTATCATCACAATCAGATGTAATTTCTGAGATGTCCTGAAATCTAACCATTCTGTTTAAATGTTTTATGATGTTTTAATATTTTAGTTTAAAAAAGACCTTAAATTTGTCTTCCAAGTAACTGGTAAAATTGCATTTTGAAATACATTTATTTATGTTTAAAAATAAAATATACCATGAGTGAAGGAAAATAGCATGATCTCGTGAATAAAGCACAATTAGGATTTGGAATATGCCATGGTCTGAATGTTGGTGTTCCCCTCAAAATTCGTATGTTGAAACTTAATTGCCAGTGTGATAGTATTAAGAGGTGGGGAGTTAAGGAGGTGATTAAATCATGAATGGTATTAGTACCTTTATAAAAGAGATGCAGAGGAGCTATTCATCTTTTCTGCCATGTGAGCCCTCAGAAAGAGGAACCATCTTTGATGCAGAAAGAGAACCTTCACCAGATACTGAATCTGTTGGCACCTTTATCTTGGACTTCCCAGCCTCCAGAAGTGTGAGAAATAAGTTCCTATTATTTATAAATTCACTCAGTCTAAGATATTTTGTTAAAGCAGCCCGTATAGACTAAGAATATAATAATATGATTCTTTCACGTCCTTTTAACTTGTAGAGAATCAGTGCAGGATCCCAGTAATCTCCTTTCCCCCCACGTTTTTGTAAATTACTTGTTTCATAATGCATTTTCAGGTTTTTCCAAGTGAGTGTCATCAGACTTTCTGGTCTTTAGTTTTTGAAATCTATCCCTAACTGCTTTATGAAAATAAATGTTTTCTTTTTATAAGATCACCTTTGGAAGTTTTACGAATTAATTCTTTCTTACCTCTTGTTCCAGTTTCCTCTTAATGCTTCTTTTAAAAAGTTCTATTTTGTTCACTAAGCGATCAGAAATTTATATTTATGTAGTATTTGGACATACATGGTACACGTTTTCCTTAATGTTCCTCAGCAACTTTGTGAAATAGATAAGGTTATAGATGAAGAAACTGAGGCTAAAATAGAGTGTGACTTACTTAGAGACTCTAATCCAGTGTTTGGTTTACTCTCTGCTAATAGAAATCAAGTAGTTCTTCTTTCTCTTTGTCGTTTGCTGTCATCGCATTACCCCCCCACCCACTCCCCAAACCCTGAACTTCTCTCTGCTTTGTTCATATTACTCTGTACATAGCTTAAAACAAAAACTTACTTCCACTTTTTTTTCTTTAGCATTTTCCACTGATGTCACCTTATTTTTGTTTTTAGTCTTCCTGGTACGGTTTTTTTTTGTTTGTTTGTTTGTTTGTTTGTTTGTTTTCTGGTTTTCTTTGGAAGCTTTTGGAGATAGATGTTCTGTAAGAGCTAAGCCTGGCTCCAGGACTAAGTCGTTGTTAGACGACTCATTTTTATTTATGGTATTCTGTACCTTGAAGACAAAGGCTACCCTGAGTTTTCTCAAAGGAGCATGGAATCCAGGGAGCTGACTCCTGTTATTACTGCTGAAATAATCAATGACCGAATGTACCACCAGCCTGAGATTCATCAGAATTGGTTTGGAATGTTAGGTGAGGTGTGAAAACATCAGTGTGCTTTATCAGCGATCCGATTTTTGTCTGGTATAGGAAAATATATGACAAGTATGGGATTGTCCATGTGTCTTTTTTTTTTATTTGAAGACAGGGTCTCACTCTGTTGCCTGCGCTAAAGTGCCGTGGTGTCATCATAGCTCACTGCAACCTCAAACTCCTGGGTTCAGGTGATCCTCCTGCCTCAGCCTTTCAAAGGACTAGGATTGCAGGTGTGAGCTACTGTGCCCAGCCTCATGTGTCATAAAGCCAACCTCAGAGTTGAGAAAATTGATTATTTTGGGAAGCACATTAAGTCAAAAGGAAAAGATGATGCCATCTCCTTTGGCTATGTATGGGTCAAAAATAGAGAAGACGAAACCGATATGGCCATTGGCTTAAATATTTTCAGGTCTTCAGACTGTAGTAGGAGTGTAGTAATAATGATTGAATATCAAAAATTACACAAGAAGTCATTTATCTCTTTGCATCTTAGTACATCAACTTAATGTGTGTCCAGGAAGAAAATAAATCAAAAGAATGAAAAAATAAATTAAAAAACTGACTATACTATTTGTTAGAGGCAAGTATGTTTTGTGGTACATGAAAGCCTTTATCAAAGGGCTAGGATTTTCATCATAAGTAAAGAAGTTTTTGTTTTTGGTATGTCTTATATAAAATTATAGCTGGGATAAGTGTAGTTTTTACATGAGGGAAAGATTAATGGTATGGATTTGTCAAATTTTATAGTCTAGCTATTCATCATGAAATGAATCTGTAATATTTACTTTCCATTTGTCTGCTCACACACTGCTGTGGACCATTTTAATTATATAGTCTTTAAAATTTATTTTTAGATCCTAGATGAGTTGACCAGAGGCTAGGGGTAATATCAAGTATGGTGTAGTCTATGGATAGAGAATGCTAGAATTTCATGATAACACTATATAACATGCCTGATAAATTCAGCATGTCAACCAGTGTTTTACAAAGTGATTCCTTCAGGTCATCTACATAAATGTCACCCGGAATGCTTGTTAAAAATGCAGATCCATGGACCTGTCCCTCCTCCATCTGCCACCAATCAAAATCTTTGGAACTGTGCCAGGAATTGCATTTAACAACTACCCAGGTAATTTGGATGCAAATTAAAATTTGAGTTCTCCTGATATAGAAGATTCAACATGTTGCCCATATTGCTCTCCCGTTTAAGATGGTTAAATGAGGAGATCTTTGAAAGTAGGGGAGAGCAAGAATATCTACTTTCAATTTAAGAATCAAATAGATTTTTAGAAGTTTAAAACAGAGCTAATAAAAAATAAAACAGAGCTAATACATAATTATAGCATTTCATTTATTAGTTTCTCTTGTGGAGAAAACTTGGACTTGTATTTTTTAATTTCAGAGTCTTGAACATCTAATGTTTGTTTAAGCACAGTAGAAAGTACTATAATGCTTCTAAAAACTACATTTCAGTTCCTGTTTATTTGAGGAAATATAGATAAGCTACATATTCAACTTGCCTTCTGGTCTCCACTTCACTTCACTGTCCTTTCTCCTAGTGCTTTTCCAGATGTCAGGTTTTCCAAAATTGGGCTTGAATTAAAAAATAAAAAGAGAAGTAAGGGAAAAAATTTGCTGTTTTTTATTCAATTCTATATGAAATTTGATATTAATGGTATATCCATCTATGTCAGAATTTCCAAACTTTTTACCCACAAAGGAAATATTCAGAACCCCAGAAAATTAAGGGAGACCTGCTCTGGTTACCCACCCCATAGATGCTTCTGAGGCATTTCCCAGGCACTCTAGGGCCTCGGGTATAAAATTTGAAAACCACTAGAGAAGAGGTTGCTAGTATTTATTAAATTATGAGTAGGAAGAATAGGGGAGAGTCTGAAGTACTGTCAAAGCTGTTTAATCCTTACAGTGGTCATTCTCAGACTGGGGGAATTTGCCCTTCTGGGGACATTTGGCAAGGTCTGCAGAAATTTTTGGTTGTCACATCTGGGGATGGGGAGCCACTGATACTTACAGGTAGAGGCCAACTGGTAAACATTCTACAGTATGTAGTGCCCCTCACAGCAAAGCCTTATCCTGCCCCAAAGATCAAGAGTACCTAGGTTGAGAAAGCCTGCCTTAGAGAATCAAGTTTTCTAAAATGTATCTTGGTTCGTAGTTCATGTTCTCTGTAAATAAGAGTTTAATGGACAAGAGGCAAACGTTTTTGTAAATGAGTAGCTTGGTAAATTGTGGTTATGTTCCTCTTTCATTAGTGTGTTTATTTTGCAAAGATATTTTGATTAAACTTAAGTTTTCTTTGAAAAATTTTAGTAAGATCTTTAATAAGAAAATATTATTTGTATTTTTTGTATAGCAACCTATTAGACATACATGTATGAGACAATAGCTTCTTTTTCAGGATCACCCCCTCTCCCTTTCGGGAGGGGTTCTCTTATTCTATGACCAGCTTCCATCAGTTGATTTGATTTTTTTTTAAACAAATTTTGAATCAGCTTTATTGAAGTGGGTTGACTCTTTAAACATGGAAATATTTCTAGTTGTAGAATTTCCTTTCTCCATAAGATTGTTTCTATTAATTTAGCATCATTTTAGTTTGGCATTAAGGAGGTACTGTAGAGAGGTAAAAAACTTGAGTTTGAGAATGTGATATCTCAATCTTAGAGGAATTATCTCCTACCCTCTTCAGGTTCTTACTGAATGGCAGTCATAGAAATATCCTGGGAGAATTAATGGCTAAACATCAATTTTAAAAAGTAACAGCCGAGTGTCGTGGCTCATGCTTATAATCCCAGTGCTTTGGGAGGCCAGGAGTTCGAGACGAGCCTGGACAACATAGACCCCCATCTATACAAAAAATAAAAAAATTAGTGGGGCATGGTGGTGGGCACCTGTAGTCTTAGCTACTCTGTAGGCTGAAGTGGGAGGATGGCTTGAGCACAGGAATTGGAGGTTACAGTGAGCTATGATCGCACCACTGCTCTCCAGCCTGGATGACAGAGTGACACCCTGTCTCAAGGGGAAAAAAAGTACATTAAGGAAGATCTGATCACCCAAAATGCTTCCTTCAACCTTATTTCCTCTGAAGAGAATATGTAGCATTTTGGCCAATTCCTGTAGCATTATATATTTAGTAAGTGTACCACATTTCAGATCATTTTTGCTTTATATTTTAGGGGAAATTGAAATATCTGACTGGTAAAGGTTGTTGAAAACATATTTTACTACCTTATGTAAAATTTCTTTCACTAAGTTTTTCCTAAGGCAGTAGGATAGTATCTCTTCATATGCAGTGTAGAATATATGCTTATTAACCTGGGTCAGTTGGGAATCTGATAAATGGGAATGGCGTTTTAAAAAAGCTTATAGAAAATTTAGCACCTCAAAGCTATGTATGTGGAAAGCAGTAGCCAGCTAACTGCTATACTGTAATTTCACACAGTTTTATGGTCAATCCCAGTGTGTTTATTGTTTTATTTCAGCATTGAAGTGGTAGAAAATGATTTTATTAAATAGAAACAGAAGGCATTCGAAAATGATAATTTTACATGCAATGGAATGTATTATCTTGTTTTATCTGACATTTGCTATTTCAATGTATTAAGGAAAGTACTTTTGAGTTCACACTGGGTGAAAATTGCCACTTTTATCTTACGATTACTGTGATTTGTAAGGCAAGTTCCCAACGAAGAAATCTTGTGACAACTCATTTTTCAATTTGTTGCTTACTGTTTACTATGATTATTTGTAATGTATTGCCATTATGAATTCATCTTATTGTCTTTGGAAATAAAATGCATATTTGGAGGGCAAAACTAGAAACATGATTTCCACCTCTGTTCTTTTAGCAGCAAGGTAATACCTAAGATCTGGTACGAAACTAGGTGGTCAGCTATTTGTCTAACATGTTGAATGCTTATTAAGAATACTTATTATGGAAGTGGAAATGTTTAAGTTGATTGTAGTACTCTAACTTTTTCGTTGTTGTCTATTGACTTATAATTTACAAATAGTAAATATTATCCCTTTTATGTGTACAGTCCTATAAGCTATGACAGATGTATATAGTCATGTAAACTCCCTCCACAATTAAGATAAAGAATATTTCCATCCTCCCAGAAAGTGGCCTCATGCTCCTTTATAATCAGCCAGCCTTTCCTACCCCCAGCTGGTGGCAGCAACTGATCTGATTTCTGTCCTTATACTGTTGCCTTTTATACAGTGTCTTGTGAATGGAATCATGGAGTATGTAGCTTTGTATGTCTGATTTCTTTAATTTAGCATGATGTTTTTAAGATTCCTTCATTTTAAATTTTGAAATGTTTTAGTGTTTCATTCCTTTCCAGTGCTGAGTAGTCTTCTACTATATGAATACTATAGTACATTTACAAGTTGATGGATATTTGTTTTCAGTTTTTGGCAATTATGAATGAAACGCTGTAATCATTTTGTGCAAGTTTTTGTGTGGGCATATATGTTTGTTTTTCTTGGGCAAATGCTTAGGTATATTGGATTGCTGGGTCATATGGTAAAGAGTATGTTTAACTTTATAAGAAATTTCCAAACTGCTTTCCAAGGGGGCTGTTCTCTCTCTCTCTCTCTCTCTCTCTCTCTCTCTCTCTCTCTCTCTCTCTCTCTCTATATATATATATATATATAATGTATTTAAAACTAAATATAGAAATATATTCTATATATTTAAAATATAAACATATTAAATATATTTATGTATATATATATAGAAATAAAACATAGTGGTAAAATATATTAATGCATAAGACTTACCATTTTAACCATTATTAACTGTGTAGTTCAGTGACATTAAGCACATTCACATTGTTGTGCAACCACCACCACCATTCATCTCTAGAGTTTTTCTCTTCTCAAATTGAAGCTGTATACCCATGAAATAATAACTCTCCATTCTCTCCTCCCCACCACCAGCTCCTGGCAACCACCATTTTATTAATGTTTTTGGTCTGTATGAATTTGACTACTCTGGGCACCTCGTACAAGTGGAATCATACAATATTTGTCTTTTTTGTGTGTGGATTATTTCACTAAGGATGATGTCTTCAAGGTTCAAACACGTTGAAGCGTATGTCAGAATTTCATTCCTTTTAAGGTTGAATAATCCATTATATGCATATACGACATTTTGTTTTCCATTTATCTGTTGATGGACACTTTGGTTGTTTCCTCCTTTAGGCTATTGTGAATAATGCTGCTGTGAACGTTGGTATACAAATATCTGTTCAAATCTCTACATTTAGTCTTTGGGTATTCTTAGGAGTGGAACTGCTGGATCATGTATTAAGTTTGTGGTTAATTATTTGTGGAAATGCCATACTGTTTTCCACAGTGGCTGTGCCATTTTACATTCTTGTCAGCATTCCAGTTTCTTCATATTCTTGCTAATACTTGTTATAATTTTTTTTTTGATAATAGCCATCATAATGAGTGTGCAGTGATCTCTTTGTGGTTTTAATAGTAAAAGTATTTTATGTTATGAAATGTCTAAAAATTTTTATATTTTTGCTACTGAAATTAGAAATTTAAATTATTTTTCAAAAGAATAACTTTCCTCTATTCTGATAATCTATATGATATTCTAACCAGTTTTTTTTTTTCTTCTACCTTCAACTTTCCCATCTAACCAGTTTACAATTACATTGATCAAGGTTTCCTGCTTTCTTACACTTAGTAACTGGGACTGTTGAACAGATACAGAACGAACAAGTGAAAAATTTGTGCTGTGACTTAGTTATTTTCCAATTCCTTTTCAACTGTATTGAAAATAGGGATATATGATGCTACATTTTAGACTTATTGAGTAAAACATCTTGGAGCATTTAAGAAGATATTCTAGAACAGTAGAGAGTTCACAGTTCACAAATTATATGGTGATGATGAAATTGTATTGCTGGTACAGCTATACTTTTTTTTTTTTAAGCCAATTGGCAGATACGCGAACATCTACTAAAGGAGCAAGGCTTGGTGATAGGTATTGTAGGGATACAGATAAGTATAACTAATATTTTTATAATGCTTACTATGTACCAGGTACTTCTTCCAGCACTCAGAATTTATTACTTGTATAAGTTTTACAACATCCACATGCTGTTACCTCTGCAGATGAGAAAACTGAGACATAGGGAGGGTAAGTATCTTGGCTAAGGTCACAAAGCAAGAGGTGGAGCTTGGATTTGCAACAAGGTAGTTTGGCTCCAGAGCCTGTGTTATTTTCCTGTAGTCTGTGCTAGAAAGCAGGAGACGTGGTTCCTGCTCTCAAATAGCCTGTTGTCTAGTCGCGATGACAAGTTTCAAATACATGTAAAGATATATAATGTATATTTTTAAAAGGCTATATAGAGTGTAAATAAATGCTATAAGTAGAAAGATTATTTGTCGAGATCGGCATAGCAAGGCAGAATCAGGATTCTAGACTCCAGCCATGTTGCATAATATTGAGCAGCTGGAATGGGCTGTGCACTATAGTTGCGCACTGCATGTGAGTAAGATTTAAAGAAATACCATTCTTTAATAAAAATCTTTTAGCCATGTACATGTAGTTATGTTGAAAAGTTTATTAAAATTCACTTGTTTTTGAAATCTATTTAAATAAAAATCTGAGAAACCTTCAAGAGTACATTTTACATACAACCTAGCTGCCTTCTTAAGGGATTTCTACCTGCACTACCCTTTGAAAGATGGTAATCCATGAGAGGTGATGGGGAGAGGGAAGAGAAGAAAGGAGCAGTGACATTCATTCACGTCCCCAAAATGACTTTTATGAACATGGTTTTAATGCTGCAGGTTTGTGCTCAGAAACAGAGTGTGTCATGTATGGCAGGGTGTGACATGTCAGCATACTGTCATAGCCACTCTGCTGCCTCATGACTTCTCAGTAAAACTGACTCAGTGGGTTGAGACCCAGCCCTCAAGCATAAGGGAGGCAAACGCCCCCTTGGAACAGTTAGAAGATTAACACTGTCTTTCTCTCTGAGGTACTAAGATCGCAACCTCATTCTTTGGCCCTTCATGTTATTGCTGCTTTTGCCTCAATTATATTGTGACCTGCAGATTATAGGTTGACTCAACCGATGATTAGTTTTAATATTTCCAGAATGTGGAATCTGCCACAGTACAGTAGTTTGAAGATAGAGACTTATGAAAGATTATTCATGTTTTTAAAGTAGAATTTCTTCTAACATCCACTATTATGCAGTACTTAAGGATAGTTTAACTTCAGTATTTTCCCCTGGCTTTAAATTATTCTTGTGTTTTAGTGAGATACATAGTCTGTTAAAAATTAGGCAGCAGGAAAAAAATATTTTCTATTCTGAAATGGAAACATTTAAAGACACAGAGAAGTGGTAATCCCAATCCCTTTTTTTTTTCCTGTGAGAATTAAAAAAAACCAGCATTAACTCTTTCCTTGCCATTTAAAAAATAGTAATCATAGTATAGCATTCCTTTGTCATAGATAGTGCTTTCTCTGATTTTAAAAATTTCTAGGATACATTATTTGGGAAGAGCACATCTTTGCAACTTCATATTTGAGAGAATTACCTGATATAAATGAAACTCAAGATTTAGAGAGGAAATGGAGTGAACATTACATTTTATAACTTTGTTACTTTTAGGCTGGAGTTATATTCCTCTCATTGTTATCTTTAAAAGGCCTTTAGTGTATTTGTTTGTTTTCTCCATACTTACTCTGAATCTATACTTTTCATACATATACTCCCTTAGCCCATAGATACATTTCCCCTTCAATCTCTGATCAGAAATTGTATATAGCTTCCGTTGAATTCTGTCATTGTTACTTTATTTCTAAAGAATAGTTGTTTGCTATGAATGACTAGTGGAAAAAGAGGGGGCCAGATAGAGAGCATTGCCTCTACCCTACCCACTAAAACACATAAAAAATTAGGAGGGAGCAAATGTTTACTGTAGTAGCTAAATTACGCTATAGAAAACCAGTGGTGAAAAATGTCTCAGTTTTCTGTGGAAGACATTTCATTTTGTGGAACAACATTGGAAGGGCCTTTAGAGCTCAGAATTCAAAAAAATTTATCCATATAAAAAGTGTTTATTGCATTTTATAAACAAACGATGTACCTATCAATTTTTATTTGAAGTTAGATAAATAAGAGTTCCAATCCTGGTTCTGCTATTTATTAATTGACAAGTTATGTAATCTCTCTGTGTCTCATTTCCTTGGTTTGTGATATGGAGATAATATCAATCTATTTGTTAGCTTGTTGTGAGGGTTAAATGAGTTACTTAGAATCTCAAATTGGTAACATTACAATATAGAGAAGAGAATCCCTTTTTTGTGATTTGAAACATAATGCCCTATACATCTTTTTTGTTAAACAGCTTTAATAAGATGTAATTCACTTACCATAAAATTTACTCATTGTAATTAATTCAGTGATTTTTAGTACATTTATAAAGTTGTGTAACCATAACTCCAATCTAGTTCTAGAGCATTTCCATCACCCCCACAAGGTCCCTTGTATCTGTTTGCAGTTAATCCCTACTCCCAGCCCTACACAACCACTGATGTGCTTTCTGACTCCCTAAATGTGCCGTTTCTGGACATTTCATATAAATAGAATCATACTAAATGTGGTTTTTTGTGACTGGCTTCTTTCACTCACCATAATGTTTTCAAAGTTCATTCATGTTGTAACACAAATTAGTACTGCATTCCCATTTGTGGCTGAATAATATTCCATTGTATGGATATACCATACTTTGTTTATTCATTCATTGATGAACATTTGGGTTGTTTCCAGTCTTTGGCTATTATAAATAATGCTGCTGTGAATACTCATGTACAAGTTTTTGTGTTAACATGCATAAGTTTTATATGTTATGAGCATACACATACTTTATATGTTAAGGTGTATATGTTTCAGTTCTCTTTGGTCTATACCTAGCAGTGGAATGGTTGGGTCGTATGGTAACTCTGTGTTTAACCTTTTGAAGAAATGCCAAACTGTTTAATACAGCAACTATACCATTCTACATTCCCACCAGTATTGTATAAGGGCTCCAGTTTCTCCATATCCTCCCCGACACTTATTTTCTGTTTTGTTTTTTTTTCTCTTTTCTATAGCCTTACGAGTGGGTATGAAGTGCCATCTCATTGTAGTTTTAATTTGCATTTTTCCTGATTACTAATAATGTTGAATATCTTTAAATGTGCTTATTAGACATTTGTATATCTTCTGTAGTGAAATGCCAATTCATATATTTTGCCCATTTTTAAAATTGGGCTGTCCTCTTCTTGAGTTGAATGAATTCTTTATTCTGAATATAAGATCTTTACAAAGATGTGATTTTAATATATTTTCTCTCAGTCTGTGGCTTGTCTTTTTGTTTCTTGATGTGTTTTGAAATACAAAAGTTTTTCATTTTGATGAAGTCCAATTTGTCAATGTTTTCTATGAATCATGGTATCACATCTAAGAACTCTTTGCTTAATCCAAGGTCATGAAGATGTTCTCCTGTTTCCTGTAGAAGTTTTATGGTTTTAGCTCTTAAATTTGAGTTTGTGGTCCATTTAAAATTAATTTCTCTGTATGGTATGAATAAGACAGAGTCTTGCTTTGTTGCCCTAGCTAGAGTACAGTGGGGTCATCATAGCCCACTGCAGCCTGAAACTCCTGGGCTCAAGTGATCCTTCTGCCTCAGCCTCCTGAGTAGTGGGGACTGTGGGTGTATACCACCGCACCTAGCTAATTTTTCTATTTTTTTGTAGATACAGGGTCTCACTCTTGCTCAGGCTGGTCTCAAACTCCTAGCCTCAAGTGATCCTCCCGCCTTGGCTTTCCAGAGTGCTAGGATAATAGGTGTGAGCCACCGTACCTGTCCTATGCTGGAGTCATTGTTAAAAAGACTATCTTTTCCTTGTTGAATGGTCTTGGCATTTTTTGTTGAAAAATAATTAACTGTGAATATAAGATTATTCGTGAATGTTTGATACATCTATGCACATTGAAACATATTTTTTTCTTTTTGACACCAGCACAGTGAATTAGAATAATTAAAACACCAGGACTCATTAGCAAGATTTATATTTTAGAATTAACATAAATGTTAGTATTATAATTTTTCCCTTTTTATAGTATACAGACATTTGCATAATTGTAGAAGTAAAATCTTCATTTCAAATATAGAACCAGTCTTTTCCATATTATATCCAAATTCAGCAGGGCAATTTGTAAAACAAGTACTATATAGCACACTTAAAATTATGGTTCATATTAAACTTGATTTTTTTCAAAAGCCAATTCCCATATTTATTTCATTGCCATTCTGGGCTTGTGGTCATTGATTTCTAACCAAATTTCAATAGAAGATGTAATATGTGATTGACAATTGGCAGGTTATGTGACAGCCACCCTGTTTGTTTTAACAGTTGACATTTGAAAGAGCACTTTTTTTCCCCTAGAAAATGTTATGTAACCTCCCCTATATCACCTCTGTGAGGGAGAGAATTTATTCTTTTACTACTTCTTCTTCTTTTTTTTGAGACAGAGTCTAGTTCTGTCACCCAGGCTAGAGTGCAGTGGCATCTTCATAACTCACAGCAACCTCAAACTCCTGGACTCAAGTGATCTTCCTGCCTCAGCCTCCCAAGTATCTGGGACTACAGGCGTGTGTCACCATGCCTAATTTTTCTATTTTTTAGTAGAGATGGGTTCTCGCCCTTGCTCAGGCTCGTCTTGAATTCCTGGTCTCAAGCGATCCTCTGCCTTGGCCTCCCAGAGTGCTAGGGTTACGAGCTTGAACCACCATGCCCAGCCATACTTCTTGTATATTTTGTACAAGTCAGTTCTTGAATGGTATCTTGACTACAGTCTATATTGAATTGAATAGTTTATCACATGGGAAACGTAAAGAAGCTGTATGTTACATCCAGTATATTTGATTTAGTGCCAGTCTTTAGATGCCAACTTGGGGAAAACAGAATAAACAAACGTCTAGACAAATAATTTGTTTTCTTTATGTTGTTGAGCAGATATAATAAAATGTTAATCTTGGTCTTCTCACTTCGCTTTTCCTATCATATATTCCTTCCTTCATTCCACTTGAAAAATAACATTTGTAATTTGATATTGTTAAGTTATGAGATGAATTCATATAATTAAATTCCAGGTAATTAGAGAATAACCCATTAAGTACTAAGACACTTTTAGTGGTAAGCCTCTTGGATGGAAATATTTAGGTTCACTTTCTTCCTTCTTAGAAAGTACACACCAAACTTAATTTAAGATTCTTTTAGTAACTCCTAGGGGGTAATGATGGCGATGGTTTTTCCAGAAACCTGGCACTAAGCTGAACATTTTATAAAAATTGTCTTATTTCCTCATCATTCATAAGTTATGGTTAGTATCTTTACACTGAGAAGTCAGTCAGTTATTCCCAGGAAAGTAAAATGATGTTAATTTTCTTGAGGTCATATGAATTGTGAGCGGCACAATGCTACTGTGAATTTTGGGCAGTCTGACCACAGAGCCTGAACTCTTAGACATTATACAGCATTGTCTTGAGATCCTTATAAAAATCCATAATTACATGCTACTTGAATGCTCTAACTGGTTTTTGACATGATGAAACTATTGATCCCTATACTAAAATTCTGATTCTGTTTTGAGTCTTTACAGCTGCATTTTACAATTTTTCTTTCCTCACTGTCAGGCCCTTTTTAAAAAATAAAATTTGCTGTCAGTACCACATACCTATTTTTATCCATCTTCTTATTTCTTCCTGATCTTTTGTGGGCTTGAAGATCATATAAGCAAGCTTGTTAGTATAGTTTCTAGTCTAAAAGTGAATATCATGAATGATGATAACATAAATTACCAGGTAATTTGCCTCAAGATAGGCAAGGCATTACTGTAGTAAAATATTACATAGGACACTATGTAAGATTTTTTTCTAGAAGAATTTGATACTTTATTATTGTATTTAAACATATAGCTGTTTTTTTAAAATTCTAGTTATCTTGTTAGCAACATGACAATGATTTTGGTGGATTTGTTTGCTTCCATATGCATGAAATGTATGCAAACAAGCAAAGTTTATTTATTGGAGTTGTTAATTCTAGGAATGAATGAACAGCAGGTACTTTGTGGTCATTATTAAATCAAATCCACAGATATTTATTTTCTACTATATGCAGGGTTCTGGGAGGGATACAAATAAATATAAAGCATGCCTCCTCCTCTCAGGAGGAGATAGAATACAAACGTGAAAAGTAAATGATTTCTAATTGATGGATACACAAGAAATTTTTGATGACCATCAGCACTAGTGAATGGAACTAAGGTCTGGATATGAGAGAGTATAAACGTTCTGTACTCTGAAATTTTTGTTATGAGCATGTTTTATTTTCACAATATAAATAAATATTTAAAAAAGAGATAATAAATAACTAAAATAACTTTAAGTAACAGTTCACTACTATAGTAGAAGCAGTACCCCAGGGAAATAAATGATGAATTAATGAATGGCACCTGTTTAAAGGTGAGAAGAAATCTCTTCGGGGATTTAATTTGGAGATAGAATTTGAACAGCAAGATGGCTTTTTGTTTGTTTTTGTTTTTTTGGTGATGTGGAGAATCTGTGCTATAAAGTTTCATTTGCATTTTTGTTGTTGTTGTTGTTTCTATTCACCTTTAGCAATTCGGAAATTTAAATGGTACTTTTATGTAATAGAAGAGTTTGAGAGAGGCAGGGAAGTGAAATTCATGAATGAAGAGTCTAGTTTGGTGTCTGTTAAAGCTCAGTGCTTTGCTGTCACCCTTCTGCTGCATCCATTTCTTCCTCTCCTTACTTCCCACCCCTTCTACCCTGTTAGCAAACTTGACTGAGGAATTAGCCTCGCTCTTCCATGTTTTGCTTCCTTTTCTTTTTTTTTTTTTCTTGGTCTACATGTTACCATGGCATGAAACAAGAAGCCTGTCATCTGCCTTTCCATGATCATTTTGGTGACGTTGTATCAGCCACAGGTCAATCTGGCAACTCTTTGACTAGCAGGACAGACTTGAATGTGGTGTGTGTGCAAGGTGGTTACTTTCTTCTCTGCATGTTAAGTGCCACCAGAAAATATTCAGCTCCCTGCTTTTTTAAAAAATGTTATTTTTTGGCGGGGGAGTTGTTTGGTGGGAGAGGGAGTGATTTAAGTTGCTTTATTACTTACTGTGTAACAAAATTTTGCAAATTTGTCTTATATGTACTTAGGCACTCTGAAGATATTAGAGTTTCCATAAAAATTCCGGCTGGGACTCTTGCCCTCCTCTCAGTGCAAGCCTTTACATAGGACAAATGTGAACGAGAGAGCGGGGGGAATCCCTCTCTGTTTAAAAAAGTCAGACCAGTTAGTAAGTCCTAGGAGAGCCTGGGTGGGAAGTCCGTGGGAGACTCTCTTTCTTACTCAACATCTAAAGGACATCTCTTTATCAGTGACTGTCAAATCAGGGAGGGATGTGACAGGATCACGTCGGGGATCTTTTCTAAATAAATAGCTGCCTTGCTTCTCAAGATTCTGATCAGTGTTGGGAGAGGAAAAAGGTTGAGGCAGATGTTCATAGGAAACAGTGTGAGAAATTTAATAATTGAGAAATTCTTTAATTTTTTATGTATTGCTGTATAAAAACACTACCCTAAAACTTCGTGGTACAAAACAACAGTAAACATTTATCATCTCACACAGCTTTGTGGGTCACAAATTTAGGAGCCAGTTAGCAGGGTTTTTCTGGCTCAGGGATTCTTGTAACATTGTAGTCAAGATGCTGGCTGGGTTGAAGTTATCTGAAGGCTTGCTTGGGGTGGGAAAATGGCTCACTCATGTAACTATTGTCAGAAGACTTTACTTCCTCACTGGCTGTTGGTAGGAAGGCTTAGTTCTTAGTCACATGGACCTTTCTGTAGAGCTGTTTGAGTAATCTCAGAATGTGGCTGCTGGTTTCTGCTAGAGTAAGTGATCCGAAAGAGAGCAAGGAGGAAGCTGCTACGCCCTTTATGACCTTGTCCTAGAAATCATATACTGTCATTTTTGCTTTATTCTTTTCCTTAGAAACGAGTCACTAAGCCAGCCTACCTCAAGGGGAGGGGAATTAAGCTTCATATTTTAATGAAAGGAATGCTAAAGAATTTGTGGACATTTTTAAAGCCAACACGTTATAAAAGAAAATTGATTCCTTTTTTCTAATTATTGACATTTAAAAATATATGAGTGCCTTCCATATGCAAGGTATTATGGATATGTATAGGTTAAAGACTCTGCCCTCTAGAATTTCATATTATTTGGGAAAGTTAGGAATGTATGTAAACAATAAGAACACAAGATAAAATCTGATATACGAGGGATCTTCAAAAAGTTCATGGAAAATGTATATTATGAAAAAACTGCATGGATTTCAAAATTTTTTGCAACAAAATAAACTTGTGTTAAATACTAACTCGTGATAACATGTCTGAATAGGATCTAGTTTGAGGCACTAATAGGGATAAGACATCTCTTTGGTGAAAAGAGCCCCTGTGAGAGTGACATGAATTCTGTTAAAATTGAAATAAGAACAAACGTCCAATTTATGATGAAGCTTGAGTGGAAGAATGGTGAAATCATTGATGCTTTATGGAAAGTTTAGGAGGACAATGCACCAAAGAAACCAGCAGTTTACAAATGGATAATTCCTTTTAAGAAGGGACGAGACAATGTTGAAGATGAAGCTGGCAGTGGCAGACCATCCACATCAATTTGTGAGGAAAAAATTCATCTTTGTGCCCTAATTGAAGGCGGCCAATGATGAACAGCAGAAACAACAGCCGACGCCTTAGACATCCCAATTGGTTCAGCTTACACAATTCTGACTGAAAAATTAAAGTTGAGCAAACTTTCTCCTCGATGGGTGCTAAAACTGTTGTGCCCAGATCAGCTGTAAACAAGAGCAGAGCTTTCAATAGACATTTTAATCAAGTGCAATCAAGATTCTGAAGGATTTCTTCAAAGAATTGTAACAGGAGATGAAGCATGGCTTTACCAGTACGATCCTGAAGACAAAACACGATCAAAGCAATGGCTCCCATTCAAAGCAAAAACAGACTAGTCAAGAGCAAAGTTCATGGCAAAAGTTTTTTGGGATGCTCAAGGCATTTTGCTTGTTAACTTTCTGGAGGGCCAAAAAAATGATAACATGTGCTTATTATGAGAGTGTTCTGAGAAAGTTAGCCAAAGCTTGAGTAGAAAAACACCTGGGGAAAGCTTTACTGGAGAGACCTTCTCCACCACAGCAATGTTCCTGCTCATTCTTGCTCTCATCAAATGGGCAATTTTGCAAGTTTCTGTGGGAAATCATTAGGCATCCACCTTACAGTCCTGATTGTACTCCTTCTGACTTATTTTTGTTTCCTAATCTTAAATCTGTAAAGGACACCCATTTTTCTTCAGTTAATAATGTAAAAAAGACTGCATTGACATGGTTAAATTCCCAAGACCGTCAGTTCTTTAGAGATGGACTAAATGGCTGGTGTCATCTCTTGCAAAAGTGTCTTTACCTTGATGGAGCTTACATCAAGAAGTAAAGTTTATATTTTGTATTTTTATCTTTTAATTCCATTTTCCATGAACTTTTTGAAGTCCCCTTGTATTTCCAGAATACTTATGAATGGCTTTTTCAAATTAACTTTGCCTAAATATTATCCCAATTTATTAACCTTTATTGGGGAATGTTAAAAATCTTGTCTCTTTGTTTAAAAAAAAAAAAAAAAAAGCCAGGCATGGTGGCTCACACCTGTAATCCTAGCACTCTGGGTGGCTGAGGCAGGAGGGTGGGAGGATCACTTGAAGCCAGTAATTCAGGGCCTCCCTGGGCAACATAAAACTAAAAAAAAAAAAAAGTTAGCCAGGCATGGTGGCACATGCCTGTAGTCCCAGCTACTCAGGAGCCTGAGCCAGCAGGATCACTTGAGCCTAGGAGTTTGAGGTTGCTGTGAGCTATGATCACACCACTGCACTTTACCTGGGGTGACATAGCAAGACTCTGTCTCAAAAAGAAAAAAAAAAAAAGAAAGATACCAAACAAGAGTTCTGAATACCAAGTTAATTATCTAGGTTGTCAGTTTATAGATTTTTATGACTACTGTTCTTTTGTAGCTCTGTATTTAAGCATTTTCTTCTAATAAAATGGTTTCCTTTTAAACAGAGAAGCAATATAGCGTAGTAGAAAGATTGTGGGCTTAGAATTAGACATATTTGGCTCAAATCTTTGTTTACCTATGTGACCTTGGACCAGCTACCTAATCTCTAAACTTGTTTATCCAAAAGAGTAGTCTCCATCTCTGAGGTTTATTGTAAAGATTAAATGAAATCATGTGAGGAGTTGCCCAGTGTTTCTTAGATACTCATTAAATCTTAGTTAACTTCATTTCATTCCTTTCCCTTGAAGGATGAAAAAATAAGGGAACCATGAAAGGTTTCCCTGAGGAGATATATTTAAACAGAGACATAAAGGTCCAGTCCTATCCAGGGGATGGGGATGACAGGTGCAAAGCTCTAGGTGAAAACAAGTTTGACAGTCTTAAGAACTAATTGCAGGCCTTTGTGTCTTGATGTAGTGGGGATAAGATTGGAGAAGTGGGTAGGAGCCAGATCTTAAACCCCTTTGAGGTTGTAATAAGCATTTATTTGTATTTAATTCTGAGCATAGTTGAAGCCATTGGAGAGTTTAAATCCACAAAGGCTATAAATCCGATTTCCCATATTTTGAGACAATAGACTACAGTTAACCCTAGTGGAGGAATTTATTTTTCTTTTTTTACTTAGAATCTTAGCATCTAATATTTATTACCTGGGTTCGAGATTTTATTCTTTTTTCAAAAGCCAGAGAATAAACTTTTGTGGAGGAAATCTAGGATCCTTTCTCAATAAGAATTTTTTGCAGGGACTGAAATAGAACCTTTTCCTCTTCTCTGTTTTGCTTCTCCTCCCAGAATTGAGTTATATTTTCCTCTGTCCTCTTTCTTCCAATTACTGCATTTTTAAGGAAGTTGGTGATTGAGAATTTGAGGTGATTTCTGCTGTCTCCCTCTGTTGTTTTCCTGTGGAGTACTGCATAGTTTTTACTGTCTGCTAAGCAGATTTTCTGGAACGCTTCTAAGGCACATATTCTCCTATCCCCCTTTTTTCTGTTTGTGCGAACAGGATTCTATTTTCTGTGCTTCTGTCATCTGGGGTATACAGTAGGCCATAAGATTGAGGGCTAATTTCTTAACTTCTCTTAACTTTTAAATGACTTTTTGAAAGTTTGGGAATTTCATTTCACAGAATGAAAAATCTTGTTGTTAGCGCTTTTAGGAGGAGACTCAGCCCGAGATGCTGACTGATGCTTTCAAATAATCAACAAAACATAGAGTTAATGATTTTGTGAAATGCTTTGTTTTGGCCAAAAAATCGTGGTTACAACTTAGATGCATTGGTTAAGTGTGTACCAAATGCTTATTTTTTTTTAACTTAGGGAGAATATATTAATGCGTCTAAAGTAGATACTGTTTTTAGTCACCATTTCTGCTTCATACTTTATAGGGATTGCTCTTAATCCAATGAGAGTGACTAGAGGGAAGGTGTTCTGGATTGCCAGAGGCATTGTGGAGACAGAGATACTCTCACTTCTCTTCTGCTCAGTGCTTTCTAGAAGCACTTAGGAGAGGAGCCAGGTGTGTTTCCTACCTTCTGCTAGCTATGCAGAAGGAAGAGGAAGATGACTAATATTTAATGAAGCCTTAGTGTGTTGGATAGTATATTAGATACTTGATTATTAATATCTCATTTAATCCTTTAATGAGACCCTAAACACTTTTTAATACAGATGATATTTTCTCTGGACACTGAGATTTGAAATGATTAAGTACCTTGTTCATGGTCACACATCTCTTCAATAGTAGAGTCAAGAGTTGAACCCAGGTCTGTCTGATTCTGAAACCCTGTCTGTCTGTCCTTCCTTTCTTTTACCTTCCCTTACCCTTCTTACTTTCTTTTTTTTCTTTCTACTTTATTATTTCTATTATATATAATTTGCATAATAGCTCCTAAAGTTGGTTAATCTACATTTCCTGTCACTCTTATATTTTCAACAAATTTTCCATGTGAATGATAAAGTTAAAATTAAGGTTAAATATTTTTAGATACTTGAGTTAAGAATTCAGATTATCATAGGAAAAGAAAAATGGTGATTGATGTCTTCATTTGACTGCACAGGTAGAGAATCTTTTTGGAATCTGAAGATATTTTGGCCACCTTTATTAAAAGCAAAAAAGGAAGAATAAAAAGTGATAATCATGCTAAAGTTAGTAATTCTTCTCAAGTTCCCTGAAAGTGTCAGATAAATGACATCATATACTTTTGTACATTGCTATCATAAGGGTGATTCTTTTGTGCCTCACATGAATATGTCTCAAGTGTAAAAGTTTTATACAAAATACTTCTTCAGAATAGTTCCATGACTTAGAATTGATTTTATCATGCACACTCTCCAATGCATCATAGACATCATCGTGTTGGTCTTTTTTCATAACAGAGGGTGATGGTAAGGTTATGTTTGTCAGCCATATAACCTTGCGCAAGTTGCATAATGTCTTTAGCTTTAGAGATGAGTTCTTTCATCTCTAAAATGGGATGAAAATGCCCTATTTAATTTGATGCTGAGCTGCAGACTACCTTTTCACATTCTAAGTGCTCTAAAATCAGGCTGCATGTTTGTGATTTCAGTGTCTTATTGTCAGCCAGATGACAATAGACATGAAGTTATATGAAAGTCTTTAATTAATACCTTTTGGTGAGATCACTGCATCTGGCAACCCTCATGGAGTTGATCATAGTACATACCTCAAATGGTTCTTGTGAAGATCAAATTAGTTAATATACATAAAATACTTAGAATAGTACCTGACACCTAGTAAATGCTATGTAAGTGTTAGCTATTTTTAATATCTATTAGAAATATAACAACAGCAGTTGGGTGATTTATTTATAACTTTAGGATTATATAATACCTTTTCTCTTAGAACAGAAAGCATTTTCCATTGGACATTTTGAAAAAGAAAGCTAAATTCCATAGTGTTATAGATATATAATAAATACACAAGAGAGATTACTGGGCAGAAGAGGTAAATGAGGATGATAAAAGCAGAGGACTGTATGATCTGTATTTAATACAAGAATTTAGTTTCAGCTATATGTTTCTGATATTAATATTAGGGAGTGAATTTTAATAAAATATCTAGTGGGTCCTGACTTTTTGGAAGATTGTTAATCTCTAGAGGTATAAACTTTCTGTTTAGATTTCTTTCTCTCTCTGATGGGAATAGGAAACTTTTTTCTGTGAGGATCATATTTGTGAAAAATGGAGCACTTCAGTTGTTATAATTTTGATTTTTAGATGATCTAGATTAAATGTAATAGATTAGTATTAATGTTATCATTGGTCATTATCTGATTATCATTGTAAACTGTTTATTGGCCTCTTTCCTGACCTAGTTATACTGCTTCTGACTTAAAAATAGAAAATTCCAGGATTTTTAAAAGTCCTTACCATTATTCCATTCTTTATTCTGATTCCCAATATGGTACAGAGTTACAGAAAAAATATTCTTCAGTTTTTACCAAGTAGGAAACTTACCTATGATAGGGGAAGAAACTGCAGGGAAGTTATTTCTTTTATGTACTATACCATGTGAACTGTATGTCATATTATAATTGTCATATAAAATTGTCAGTTGTCGTATTTTTTTTAATGTATTTCTTTCCAGGGTGATCTCTTTTTTAGTAAATTAAAGTAGTGATAAATTATCTAAATGCCCTATTATCTTTTATTGGAATGAAATGTGTACAAATTTTGCTGTTTCATGATAAAAAGGGTACCTTTTACTGAGATCCTCTGTGTCAAAGCCAGAGCACTTTCTGTGTGCACTTACGTTTACTTCGCTATGCATGATGTTTTTCTTTTTAAATACCCTATGTAAAATCGACATTCATGCCTCACTTTGCAGTGCTCAAAGAAGGTAAAGAACTTGTCTTTTTATAAGTAAATGCCAGAATTTGAACCCAGTTCTACATTATTATAAAATTTATGAAATGATTGAAAGTTTAAAACTTAAATAGCTCTCCTTTCAGACTACAGCAGTGCTTCTCAACCTTTTTTTTTTGTTATGGCCCCTCCAAAGAGCCTTTCTGTTTTTTAAAATAAATTTTATTTTTTAGAGCAGTTTTAGGTTTGTGGAAAAATTGCACAGAAAATACAGGGAGTTCCCATATGCTGCTCTCCCACAAACACACACGCAGTTTCTTCTATCATTAGTGTGGTATATTTGTTACAATTGGTGAACCAGTGTTGATACATTACCATTATTAACTAAAGTTCCTAGTTTACATTAGGTTTTGTGCTTTGTATTGTACAGTTCTTTGGGTTTTTGTTTGTTTGTTTTTGAGACAATAGTCTTGCTCTGTTGGCCTGGGTAGAGTGCAGTGGCATCACGGTAGCTCACTGCAGCCTCAAACTTGTGGGCTCAAGTAGTCCTCTTGCCTCAGCCTCCCAAGTAGCTGGAATTACAGGGACACACCACAACAGCCGGCTAATTTTTCTATCTTTAGTAGAGATAGGGTCTTGCTCTTGCTCACGCTGGTCTCAAAGCAGTCCTGTCTCGGCCTCCCAGAGGGCTAGGATTACAGGCATGAGCCCCCGCGCCCGGCCTAGTTCTTTGGGTTTTGACAAATGCATAATACTATGTATTAATATCTACCATTATAGTATCATATGGAATAGCTTCACTGCCCTAAAAATGCCCTGTGTTCCATCTCTTCATCCTTCCTCTCCTCCCTCTGAAGCCATGTCAACCACTGATATGTTTACTAACTGTAGTTCTCCCTTTTCCAGAATGTCATATTGTTGGGATCGTACAGTATGTAGATTTTTCAGACTGGCTGCTTTGATTTAGCAATATGCATTTAAAGCTCTTCCATGTCTTTTTGTGGCTTGATAGCTCATTTCTTTTTATTGCTGAATACTCCATTGTATTGGATGTACCACAGTTTGTTTATACATTTACCTGTTGAAGGACATCTTGTTTGCTTCCAGTTTTTGGTAATTATAAATCTATGAACTCTTCACGTGTTTGACTCGAGAAGCAAATTCCCAAGAAGCCCTTTAGACCCCCACAATGAAATGTTAATATCATAGCTATTATGTGTATTAATTTATGTGCTATGGCCCTTTGGAGAGCCACAAACTACATATTAATAGCTAAGATTTTTTTTATTCTCAAGGAACCAATTTTTGCCTCTTAGGGGCGATATTGCCCACATTGAGAATGCATGGAAGACAGGTTTTTTTGAAGGATGTGTTTATTCAGGCCTTTGCTGCAATTTTTTAAAGCAAATTTTTTTTAAAAAAGCAAATCATTAACTTGCCATTCTAGATCTGTGTGTATTTACGTGGAAAGATTCCCAAGACATTTCAACGGACTAAAGCAAATTGCAGAATAATTTGTGGAGTATGTTAACATTTACGTAAACAAATTGTATCTACAGCAAATATGTTCTGCACATACACCAGTGTATACAAATGTATAGAAAAAGATGTATACCAGATTGACAAGTGTTTACCCTGTGATGCAGCGGGGATTGGGAAATATAAATAGGGGTGGTGGAAGTATAATTTTGCTTTTTCTTTATTGTTTGATTTTTTTGAAAAGTAGAATACATTCATGTATTACTTATGTAATTAAAAGTAAATTTTCAAAAGAGAAGGGAAAACCTGAAATGAGGCAGTCAGGCTTCCAAAGCAAAAACAAAACACCTGTCACTGAACCCCTGATGAAATGAAGGAAATGAAGTTTCCTTCATAGGTGGCATCATGTCATAGGTGTTACATCACAGGTGGTGTTGTGGTACCATTGTTACCTACTGCCAAGAATAATTTCTTTTCACTGTCTTCTTACTCTCGTCACTGTTGAATGTCTCAAGAGTTGTCCATGTGTGCAGTTTCTGTTTCCTCATCTCCCATTTACTGACTTCAGTCTGATTAATGCTCTGAAATGCTCTTGCCAGACTTGCTACGAACTCTTCCATGTTGCTGTATCCAGTGGACACTTCTCTCCTCCTCCTACTTACCTTCTCAACACAAATAGATTCTGTTAACCACTGCCTTTCCTCTCTTGGCTTCTCTGACACCAATCTTGTATTTTTCTCCTGCTCCTTTGGCTACTCTTGATTTTTAAGATACTTTGTGGGCCAAGAAAGCATGTCTGTGGGATGAATTCAACCATATATTGCAATTTTGCTGATTTGCAATTTACTCTTTTTAAAAAATCATATTATTCTGTTTCATTCTCAGCTTCTCCAATTCTGTGTTGATTTTTTAAAATACCTTTTGTTACCTTTTCCCCTAAAGTTGAAAGCTTTATGAAAGTAGAATTTCTGTTTATTGTCTACCACTGTGTGTCACCACTGTGCTTGGCACATTTAGATAATCTATAAATGTTTGAGAATCAGTGAATGAATTAGTACTTGCTTATTTGACTTTTTTAGGTTGTTTAAAGATTTTGCCTTCTCTTTTTGGGAATGGGATAAAGGAATAGGAGAGGAAATATTAAATAACCAGTGAGCACATAATCGATTATAAATGGCTGTGTAATGTGACTGTTGGAATAATGCACTTAAGGGCTACCAGTTTGAAGAATAAGATAATGGTGATTAACCATTGAATTTTGAGAAGAAATGTGCTTTAAACTTTTTCTAAAATAGACTGAGCTATTCTAGTAGATCTGCTCATATGTTTTATACATGGCAACTATATACATATATTCTGGATGACCAGAAAAATGTAGTACCTCTTCAGAGCTGTCAGCGAAAGTAGTAGCATATTCATGCAATAGGCATTGGGTTAGAACTGTCATTATCTAGTATCTTTTTATTATTATTACCTGATGTAGTAAGCTGAATCATTAAAAACAGGTTTTACGTTTTGGGCCATTGATTTTGAAGTGGGACATAAATGAATGTTTGCTATTGTTTTTCATATCAAAATTACTAAAAAAAACTCTATTGAAAGTTATAGCAAATATCAAGGAAAGATATTTTCCAGAATTAATTTTCTACAAATGGAGAGTAAATTTTTCTGTAATACTTGAGTTTAGAAACATAGCAAATGAGAAGTTCATTGTTTATTTAAAAAATAAGAATTTGGCTTATTTTGGAGGGTAAACCTTTCAAAAATATACCAGAAAATGAAAAAATGTAGAAAAGAAAGTTTTTGTTTTCAGCCAAAACAATCACTTTTTATAGTAACTTACCTTCCAGTATTTTTAAAAAATAAGGACTCTTTAATAAGGAAAGAGAATATTTCTGTTAAAGCTAATTTTGATAGATATTTATCTAGGTGTTCTCTTTTTCCCATTGCCATAAAAGCTGGCTGATAGAGTTGTTTGAAAAGGCTTTCCTTTGTTCCCTAACTCTCAGCAGGATAATGTTAGGGTACAAATTATGATTTTGACAAAAGAAAATGAGTGTATTAGTTTTAAGTTTGACAACATAAAACAAAACTCAAAAATAAAAATGGCTTAAACAAAATAGAAGTTTCATAACAGAGGACTGGAGACAGGTAGGGGGTATGTGGTGATCAGGGACCAGTCTGTTGCCTTCCTAACCATCCTAGGGCATAGCTTCCATTTGAAGGTGACCTTCTAGACAACTATGCCTGCAGGAGCTTCAGCCCTTGTGTCAGTATTCTAGGTAGCCACAAAGAGTAAGGGGAAAGGACCAAAGACTCCACTTTTTAGTTAAGCCAAGTACCTATAAACAATTTTCCCAGAAAGTCCCAGATAACTTTTTCACTCATTAGCTAGAACCTAAGACACATGGCCATACCTAGCTATAAGGAAAACTGGGAAATTAGCCTAGGTGCATTGCCGCCCCAAATAAAATTGGGCTTCTACTATTAAGGAAAGAAGGGAGAGTGCATATTGGATAGGAAAGTAGCATTCTCTATATAGGGAGGGAAATGATAGTTTCTGTTTCTACTAAGATATGCTAGGTAACTCTGAAAATTTTGTTGAAATTACAAATTTTCAATAAATTTAGTTATCAATTGGCAAGATTTCTTTTATAAATTCCTATTGGAAAGAACATGGACAGTTGCCATGGACTTGTATTCAGAGATCTTTTAAAAGGTACTTCAGAGGCTGGGCGCGGTGGCTCGCGCCTGTAATCCTAGCACTCTGGGAGGCCGAGGTGGGCGGATTGTTTGAGCTCAGGAGTTTGAGACCAGCCTGAGCAAGAGCGAGACCCTGTCTCTACTAAAAATAGAAAGAAATTAATCGGATAACTAAAAATATATAGAAAAAATTAGCCGGACATGGTGGCGAATGCCTGTAGTCCCAGCTACTCGGGAGGCTGAGGCAGAAGGATCGCTTGAGCCCAGGAGTTTGAGGTTGCTGTGAGCTAGGCTGACACCACAGCACTCTAGCCCAGGCAACAGAGTGAGACTCTGTCTCAAAAAAAAAAAAAAAAAAAGAAAAGAAAAAGAAAAAGGTACTTCAGGGAAATAATACAGATTATGCTTTGATTTTTCACTGTAGAGCAAAGTGATCACTCTTATTTTTACTCCTTATATTCGAGCTCTGGAGTCCTAAGAGGGTTCTGACATTATCCCTTGCAAATTGAGGTAGGTGTAGCCCTGAAAGCTTTATTTAGCTATATAGTGCTTACCAATTCTAGTCAGATTTCATTCTTTGTTTTCTGATGTTCAAAAAGAAATTAGAGAAAACTTAAGATATATAAATTATTCCATCAGATGCTCAAAAAATATTTGTTGGGGCCATTTGTGCCTGTAATCATGTTGTTTTTAAAGCTGTTACAGGTTTTATTGCTGAGATACTTGGAAAACAAGTTCCTGTCTCATTCTATTATTCTTAGGTGATTGAGCTGGAAATGTTTATGCAGCTTTTATAATGGTGACTTATTGGCTGAGTATGTGTACCTGCTGTCTTTGGCATTTCAATAATGAATTTACATGTAGGTGGCCATGGGAAAGGAATGTTATGAATGGACTTTGCCTACGCTTTTTTGGTAGCAAATTTTACTTGCTACAAGATTGCTGTGCCATACCTTTTCTTCAACTATTACAAAGCTATTAATTTTCACTGTGACGGATGGCAGTAACCTTTCCCACACCGACCCGTTCTCAGCATGGTGTATGTCATGCTAACCTGGGGGTGTAGATGTCTATATAAAGGATTGGTATAAATGCCAAAGTTACTTAATAGCATAAAATGCTTCCTTTTAGCAGTAGCCTTTGGCTCTTTCCAGCTGCCTTAAGATTGGTTCATTTATTAATATTTCATACAAATTGGATAATTTGTGAGGTCACAAATTACAGCTATAATTAAGTCTTTCTTTAAATTGGTTTTGTCAAAGTAGATGCTTGTGGTAAACAACTTAATGATTTTATTTTGAACTTTTATATTTGGAGGATTGGATATTTTAATTATCTTCACCTCTACCTTCCATTCTACCCTCTTATCTTAAACTGGTTTATATAAGCAGTAAAATGGGTAAATGAATATGGACAAACCATTAAAATATATAAGAGCACACAGGCTCTCTTTGGCAAATAAACGGGATTATACAAGACAAGATGTTCTTTCCCTGGTGGTCTGAGACGCCTGCGGTAATAGGACTAGTTTGTATACTTATGTACAACAGGAGTAAGTTTATGTTACTGAGCAACTTTATTCCTGAAGTTAGGTGGATTTCAATTTCCAGCTTTACTAAAAAATGATTGAGCAGTTAGTTTATCATGGGCATCTACCCTGGAGTAACTGGCATTTCTCAAGTGTCCGTTTATTTTCTTTTCTCACTTTTTTTAAACGGGTATAAAACCACAAGCAAGGGATTAAAGAAGTGATGGAAAAGGGTAAGGCTTGGTAAACTGCTGTGACTTTTAATTTTGACTCCTCAGGCAAGCTTTACATATACACCGTAAATTGTCTGAAGGAAAGCTATTTTAGTTACCCTCTCTTAAGTGGTGAATTTAAACACAGTGCTTTTATTAAGAATATAATCAACAGGCTTAATGTGGCTCATTTATTCCATTCTCTACTGTTAACGGGCTCAGAGTTTAGAAATTCGGAGAGTTGTCTGTGGCCACTTAAAGCTTTTACTCTACACTTCCATGAATATCAATATGTAAATATTTGAGTTTGTTTAGGTAATCTGGAGATCACCTTTGTAATTTTGCAAACTATGTTTTATTTTACTTTAATTTCCCACCTTTCTTCTCTTTCTCTGATCTGAAAAAAAAATAGCACTGTAACAACTGAGTTCTTGCTCTCATTCTCTCTAATTCTTCCCCTTTTTCCGCTCCCTCCATTCCTTCTTTCTTTCTTTTAAGTATAGATAATAAAAAATATTTCATTAAGAGGGATTATGCCAGATGAATGATCTAAACCAGTGTAAAAATATCCTTGTTTATCCTAGATTATTCTAGGACATGTGCTGTCTCTGAACCATTCATTAATTTGAGTGTTAGACAGTGATATGAAAATTAAGAAGCCTTTCAGAGACTCCTAATTTATCCTAATAAGATAGGAAGAGTTCATGTTCTTAGGGTTTTTTTGTGTGTGTATTTATTGTATACAAGGAAATATACTATCCATTTATGGGAATTTTAACCTCTTATCTTAGGGAGCATGCCAAAATCTGATTAAGTAAAACATATCATGAGGTAGATGTTTTTGTTTCTGGTTGCTGTACACATTGTCAATATAAAAAAATTCTAAGATTGTTATGGTTTTAATTCATTTGTTTTCTTAACCTCAATATTTTCACCTGTGCCTTTTCGATCATGGTTTTCTTTCTGCTTGTCTTCTCATAATTGTCTGTTAATTTGCCTTATAGTATTTACTGTCTGATACTGCCTTTTTCCATACTGTGCATTAATCTGTACCTTATCTTTTGCCAAACTTTTTTTGAGTATGAGTTGGAGAGAGTTCATGTCTTCTCTGTGCACCAAATTGAAAGACAGTAGTCACTTGAAAAAGGATGCTCTTTCTTCTTTGTATGAAGTCAAAACTGTCCTGTATTCTACTTGAACAAGTTCCCTATCATCTTTCCTTCCACCACCTCTCTAAATGGAAGGCAGATTTGACCAAATAAGGATCAATAATCAATAATGAATGATTTTCTGTTGCACTTAAAATAAATTACATTTAACATGTGAATAGGATTACTCTGATACTTAATTATCTGTTGTTTGACTGCTGGTTATCCTCCTTCATTAGCTAATTGGAAACAATAAGACTAGGAATGGCTGTTACTGCATCTTAGATCTAGAAACTGCCACAACCCCAGTATGTAAATATTTTGAGTTTTTTTTATGTTGGCTTTTGCTTTAGAGGATTCAGCTTGTAGTATTTTCATTTTTAAAGTTACTATCCTCTTTTAGTAGAGTTAGAATTGTAAGTTATCTCCTCGTCAGGTCATTAGATAAGCTTACTCTTCAAGCTTTTCATCTTTAATAGATTTTCTGAGATGTTTTTAAAAATTAAAGGCCTTGTTTAATTGACCGATTAAATTAAGAAATTACAGCATATTAGAGTTAACTGTTATGTGTTTTTTAAGCCAAAATAAGAATCTACTGATTATTTTCTCCATAAAAGATAAAATGATACCTGCTAGTATATTGATGTGGACATTAGGGATTAAATTCAAATATTGTGATATAAAAATATTGAGTATTTCTAAAATGTGTTGCTTCAGTGGAATTGTCTATAACTCAAAATTCCACCACCGCTATCATTACCACCACCACTATCATTACCACCACCATCATCATCATTTTTTAAAGCTGTACTTTAGGGTCTCTACACCGTTAGGTATAGTACATTTCCCTGAACTTTTGGGAGTGGGGGAAAAGGGAAGAGAAGAGGAAGTAAGGGCTTTAAAAATCTGAATAGAGAAGGAGAGATAACCTTCTTTGCTGGAAATTTTTGTCATGTTGGGAGCAATGGATGTGGCAGGCACAGCTGGCTTAGAGATACAGTTTCAACCTTTAAATAGAGATCTCTACAGGCTGAGGATTCTTGCTGTATTATAAGTCATGAAGAAGTAACCATAAAATGGTATATTTGGAAGGGTCCTTATTACAGGTCACTTCTTATATTTCAAAGGTAAGGAAATTGAGGTCCAGAGAAGGTAAGTAATGTGACCAAAGCTGGAATAAGAAGAGCTAACAGAGTAATTCATGTCTCCTGAATACAATTCTAGTGTTCTCACTATGGTACTGTAATTGACACTGTTTTTAATGAGCTCTGCAATTTTAAAGACCTGTAACTTTCAGATTTTTTTAAAAATAGGTTTTTGTATCCAGGTTTCAAAATGTGTGAAGTTTCTGCGTAAAGCTGTGCCTAGATTTGATGTTACTTTTTGAGGGGTTCATTTAGTCTTTTTTTGTTTGTTTGCCTGCCTGTTAGAGTTGTGTGGGTGAATAAAATGTTATCTAGGTCTTCTGTACATTTTCTGTTTTATAAGTGAAGCATAATAATTTAAATAGTACTTATAATCTTAAAATGATTATTGGGAAAATTTGTTAGTTTTTTTCTTTGAAAATATTCCCCAATAAAAAAGAAAATATTTACATCACACAAGATGTTTACGAGGGGTTGGAAATCAAAAGCTATTTCCTCCACATTATATAGTTTTTGGCCATATAGGTTTTTATGGTATTCAAAGATAATATTTTGTATTTCCGTGGTATCTGTTGTGACCTCTCCTTTTTCATTTCTTTTTTTTTTAATTAATTTATTTTTTTTATTTCAGCATATTATGGGGGTACAGATGTTTAGGTTATGTATGTTGCTCTTGCCTCCCCTCACCCCGCCCAAGTCCGAGCTTCAGGCGTGTCCATCCCCTGGATGGTGTGCATCGCGCTCATTATGTATGCATATACCCGTCCCCTCCTCCCCCTCCCCCCTCCCACCTTTTTCATTTCTAATTGAGTTTATTAGAGTCTTTCCCTTTGAGCTCTTGTCAGTCTGGCAAGAGGGCTGTCAATTTTGTCTATCTTTTTGAAAAACCAGCTTTTGATTTTGTTGATCTTCCGTATAGTACTTTTGTTCTCAATTTCATTTAGTTCTCCTTTGATCTTAGTTATTTCTTTTCTTCTGCTAGGTTTGGAGTTGATTTCCTCTTCCTTTTCCAATTCCTTGAAGCTGTTTGTTAGATTGTTGATATTTGAGCTTTCTGCTTTTTGGATGTGAGCATTTAATGCTATTAGTTTTCCTCTCAGGAGTGCTTTTGCTGAATCCCACAAATTTTGATAACTTGTGTCCCTGTTATCATTAAGTTTGAAGAATGTTTTGATTTCTCTCTGTATTTCCTCCTTTACCCAATAGTCATTCAACAATAGATTGTTTAATTTCCATGATTTTATGAAGTGGTATGTATTTCTGTTGGAATTGAACTCTAATTTTATACCACAAATTCCTGGAAACATACAACCTCCCTAAGTTCACCCAGGAGGAATTAGAATTCCTGAACAGACCATTATCAAGCACAGAAATTGGAGCAGTAATTAAAAACCTTCCAAAAAGGAAAAGTCCTGGACCAGATGGCTACACTTCTGAGCTCTACCAAACATACAAAGAAGAACTCATACCTACACTACAGAAATTATTCCACAACATTGAGGAAGATGGTATCCTCCCTAACTCATTCTACAAAGCCAACATCACCTTGATACCAAAACCAGGAAAGTACACAACAGAAAAAGAAAACTATAGACCAATATCCCTAATGAATATTGATACAAAAATCCTCGACAAAATTTTAGTAAATGGAATCCAACAGCATATCAAAAAAATAATTCTCCATGACCAGGTGGGCTTTATACCAGTGATGCAAGGCTGGTTCAACATATGCAAATCTATAAGCGCAATTCACCTCATAAATAAAAGCAAGAACAAAGACCATATGATTTTCTCAGTTGATGCAGAAAAAAACATTTGACAAAGTGCGGCACACCTTTATGATAAAAACTCCTAGCAAAATAGGCATAGACGGGACATACCTTAAAATTATCAAGGGCGTATACAATAAACCCACAGCCAATATCATTCTGAATGGCGAAAAATTGAACCCATTCCCACTTAGATCTGGAACCAGACAAGGATGCCCACTATCCCCACTTCTATTCAACGTAGTGCTAGAAGTCCTTGCCAGAGCAATTAGATAAGAGAGGGGAATTAAGGGCATCCAGATGGGGGCAGAAGAGATCAAACTCTCACTCTTTGTTGATGATATGATATTATATCTAGAAAACCGCAAGGATTCAACCAAGAGACTCCTGGAATTGATAAATGAATTCAGTAAAGTCTCAGGATACAAAATTAATACACACATCAGAGGCATTCTTTTTTTTTTTTTTTTGTGGAGACAGAATCTCACTCTGTTGCCTGGGGTAGAGTGCCATGGTGTCAGCCTAGCTTACAGCAACCTCAAACTCCTGGGCTTAAGCAATCCTTCTGCCTCAGCCTCCCGAGTAGCTGGGGCTGCAGGCATGTGCCACCATGCCCGGCTCATTTTTTCTATATATTTTTAGTTGTCCAGATAACTTGTAGAGACGGGGTCTTGCTGTTGCTCAGGCTGGTCTCAAACTCCTGACCTCAAGCAATCCTCCCGCCTCGGCCTCCCAGAGTGCTAGGATTACAGGCTTGAGCCACCGTGCCTGCCCCAAAGGCATTCTTATATGCCAGTAACAGTTAAGCTGAAATTCAAATCAAAAACGCAGTACCTTTTACTATAGCCTCAAAGAAAATCAAATATCTAGGTATATATTTAACAAAAGAGGTGAGAGACATATACAGGGAGAACTACGAAACACTAATAAAAGAAATTGTAGAAGATGTAAACAGATGGAAAAATCTACCTTGCTCATGGATTGGTAGAATCAACATCGTTAAAATGTCCATACTACCTAAAGTGATATACAGAATTAATGCATTCCCTATCAAAGTACCATCATCATCCTTTACAGATCTAGAAAAAATAATTCTATGCTTTGTATGGAACCAGAGAAGACCTCGTATAGTTAAAGCAATCTTAAGCAAAAAGAACAAACTGGGAGGTATCAGTCTACCAGACTTTAAACTGTACTACAAGGCTATAGTAACTAAAACAGCACAGTACTGGCACAAGAATAGGGACATAGACCTTTGGAACAGGACTGAGAATCCAGAGATATTGTCATCTAATCTTTGACAAAGCAGACAAAAATATACACTGGGGAAAAGAATCCCTTTTCAATAAATGGTGCTAGGAAAACTGGATAGCCACATGCAGAAGATTGAAACTGGATCCCCGCCTCTCACAAAAATCAATTCAAGATGGATAACAGACTTAAACATAAGGCATGAAACCTTAAGAATCCTAGAAGAAAATGTAAGGAAGACTCTTCAGACATCGGCCTAGGCAAAGAATTTATGAAGAAGACCCCCAAAGCAATCACAGCAGCTACAAAAATAAATAAATGGGACCTGATCAAATTAAAAAGCTTTTGTACAGCAAAGGAAACTATCATTAGAGCAAATAGACAACCTACAGAATGGGAGAAAATATTTGCATGTCACACATCTGATAAAGGGCTGATAACAAGAATCTATCTAGAACTTACAAAAATCAACAAGAAAAAATCAAACAACTCCATCAATAGATGAGCAAAGGACATGAACAGAAACTTTTCAAAAGAAGACAGAATAATGACGAGCAAACATAAAAATACGCTCAACATCTGTAATCATTAGGGAAATTTGAATCAAAACCACAATGAGATATCACCGAACCCCAGTGAGATTGGCCTTTATCAAAAAATCCCAAAGCAACAAATGCTGGTGAGGATGTGGAGAGATAGGAACACTCTTAAGCTGGAGTGACTGCAAATTAGTGCAACTTCTGTGGAAAAGAATTTGGAGATACCTCAAAGAGCTATAACTAGAACTACCATTTGATCTAGCAATAGCACTACTAGGCAGGCATCTACCCAAAGGAACAAAAGTCATTCTATAATAATGACATCTGCACTCGAATGTTTATGGCAGCACAATTCACTATAGCAAGGGTGTGGAAACAACCCAAGTGCCCATCAATCCATGAGTGGATTAATAAAATGTGGTATATGTATACAATGGGATATTACTCAATTATAAAAAATGATGGTGATCTAGCACCTCTTATGTTTTCCTGGATAGAGCTTGAGCCCATCCTCCGAAGTGAGGTATCACAAGAATGGAAGAATAGGCACCACATGTACTCGCTGTCAAACTGGCACTGACCGATCAACAGTAAGGTGCTCACAAGTTAGTAATATTCTTTGGGGGTTGGGGGGTTGGGGGTGGGCAAACTCGCAACTAATGGACGTGGTGAGCGTTGTAGAGGGGGAAGGGCACGTCTCAAATCATGTTTTGGATGTGGCAAAGTCATAGCATGTAACCAAAATGTTTGTACCTCCATAATTTCCTGAAATAAAAAACCATAATATTTAAAGAACAATAAAAAAGAAATACAAAGCTAAATGAATATTAATAAAAAAAACTAGCTAATTCTAAAATTTCAGGGGAATCATATATAATTTGCTGACATTTCTCGTGTTAAAAAAGGCTTCATTTAATTGACTCTTTATCCCCTTAAGCATTTTAGGATATTAGATTTAGACCATTCTCCTTAGAGACTTACTGTTTAGTAAACACAGATGATCCCTGAAACTCTCCAAATGGATATATAACTTGAGACAATTAAAAATGATGATTCCGAACATTTTTTCCGTTGCTTTCATATACAGTTGATCCTCATTATTCATGGATTCTGTACTTGCGAATTCACTTACTTGCTAAATTTTATGCATAACCCCCAAATCAATGGCTACTTGCAGAGCAGCAAAAAGTTTGAATCACCGGTTGTGCACATTTCCCGCTGAGGCGGAAACTAAGCAACACTCTGCCTCCTTGTTTCAGCTTTCGTACTGTAAACAAGCATCCTTTCTGCTGCCTGTTTAGTGCCATTATTTTCACATTTTTATGCTTTTTCTTGGTAATTTCATTGTTTGAAATGGCACTCAAGTGAAGTGCTGAAGCGTTTTCTGGTGTGCCTAAGTGCAAGAAGGCTGCAGTGTACTTCATGGAGAAAATGTGTGTTAGATACACTTTTTCAGCCGTGAGTTATAGTGCTGTTGGCCATGAGTTCAGTGTTAATGAATTAATGATATATATTAAAGCGCTTTAAATAGAAACACACATAAACCTAGATTATGTATTGATCGATTGCTGAAAATGTTGTGACCAGAGGCTCACAGGAACCTAACCCTGTATTTCCTATAGGAACAGTGATTTGGTATCCTGAGAGCTAGGACTGTCTTTTGTTATTCATAATGAGCTCCTTTTGATCACACTTGAATTTGTGGTGGTGAGGTGACTTAGGGTGCATCTGCTGGATGGCCTCAGGCTAGTCACAAGACAGACCACGTGATTAGAAGGTGGGAACTTTCAGTCTCACCCACCAACTTCCGGGGAAGTAGGGGAGGCAGCTTGAGCTCTGCTAAGAGCTCTTGAACAGCAATGTTGGGCGAGCTTCCTTTGGATTGAACACTTGGAGGTACTGGGAGGATGGTACACGTGAAGAGGGCATGGAAGCTCTGTACCCCTTTCTACCTACCACCCCATCCGTTGCCCCATGCATCTCTTCCATTTGACTGTTCTTGAATTGTACCCTTATAATGAACCAGTAAATGTAAGTAAAGTGTTTTCCTGATGTCTGTGAGCCATTCTAGCAAATTATTGAACTTTAGGAGGAGGTTATGGGGACGTCTGATTTATATCTGGTCATTCAGAAGCATGGGCGCCCTTCACTCTCTGGGACTTGTGACTGGCGCCTGAAGGAGGGGCAGTCTTTTGGGGCTGAGTTCTTATCCTGTGGGATCTGCGCTACCTCCTGAGTAGTTAGTGTCAAAATTGAATTGTTGGACACCCAGTTATTATTGGATAATTGGAGAACTGGTATTGGAAAAGACACCATGTATTTGGTGTCAGAGGGAAAAGAACTTTACACCAGCCAACAACCAGCACCAACTTGCCAGTCATGTGAGTGAGGCACCCTGGACGTTAATCTTCCACACCCAATCAAGCTGTCAGTTGATGTAGCCTAAGCTGACATCTGATTATTACCACATGTGAGACCCCAAGTGAGACTTCACTAGCTGAGCTCTTCTCAAATTTCTGACTCACAGAAGCCTTGAGACTAAAACGATTATTTTTTTTAAGCCTTTAAGTTTTGAGATGATTTATTATACAGGCATAGTAACTGATGTATATGTGTATGGGTATATATATGTGTGTGTGTGCATATAAATATATATTTTAAAACTCCTTTTTTGGGTAGAAAATTTCATACATATGCAAAAGTGGAGAAAATAGTGTAATAATAAGTCCCATGTAACCATTACCCAGTTTCAACAGCGATCAACTTACGGCAGTCTTGTTTCATTTGAATCTGTACACTTTCTAGTCATACCTCTTAAGATTATTTTGAAGCAAATCCCAGACATCACTTCATCCATAAATATTTAAGTATGTGTTTCTAAAAGATGAGGACTCTCTACAATATTATATCCCTCCATATTAATAATCATTTCTTAAAAATCACCTAATATTCAATCAGTATTCATTTCCCTATTACCTTATAGTTTCATTTCTAAATTGTTATTATATTTACTCTTTCCTCCCCTTTTTTGCAATATTTTTTATTAAAGAAACAGGGTTGATTATCCTGTACAGTTTCCTATAGTCTAGGTTTTGTGAATGCATCCCTATGGTGTCATTAGCATGTTCATCTTGCCCCTGCACTTACAGTATATGTGTAGTTAGATCCATAGGCTTGATCTGATTTAGATTTTTTTGTTGTTACAACAGTTAAGACTACTTTAAAAAAAAAAAAAGCTTTATTGAAGTGAAATGTACATAATATAAAATATACTGGTTTTAAGTGAATAATGTTTATATATTTATAGTTTTACAACTATTATAACAATCTAATTTTAGAATGCTTTTATTACCTTAAAAAGAAACTATGTGACCATTTACCATGACTTCACATTTCTGTGCCCAGACCTGGGCACTAATCTTCTGTCTTTATAAATTGGCTTTTTTGGGAAACTTAACGTAAATGGAATCATACGGTGTGTCCTTTTGTATCTGGCTTTTTTCACTGAGCATGTTTTTGAGGTTTATCCATGATGTAGCATGTATCAGTAATTGCTGCTTTTTTATTGCTGAATAATACTCTATTGTGTGTATATATACCACATTTTGTTTGGCCATTCACCAGTTTGTATACTTTTTGGTTAAGAATAATGCTACTATAAACTTTGGTGTACAAGTTTTTGTGCAGACAGGTTTTTATTTCTCTTGTGTATATAGACACTTAGGAATAGAATTGCTAGATAATGTTATGATTTTATGATTGGCTTTTTAAGAATCTGCCAAACTATTTTCCAAAGGGGCTGCACTGTTTTACATTCCCACCAGCAATATATGAAGGGTCCAATTTCTCCACATCCTCAACAACGCTTGTTAATGTCTGACTTTTTGATTATAGCCATTGTAGTGGGTGAGAAATGATATCACATTATTGTTTTAATTTGCATTTCCCTAGTAATTAATGATACTGAACATCTTTACATGTACTTCTTAGCCATTTGTATATCTTCTTTGGATAAATGTTGCAAGACCACTTCCTAAGTTATTGTGGCCTTAAATCAGGAGGCACATCGTATATGCTTGTTTCTCTTTTTTAGGAGAACAGCCATTTGTAGATCAATAATTATTAATTAAAGGACAGATTGGGCAGATAGTCTAGATACAGCACCAGGAAACAGTACTTGATTCCATTTCTTTCTATTCCGTTGCCCCAGGTCATTAGAATATTCTCATATTTTAGGACATATATACTATTCTGATGTAGACTACTCAATTCTAAGTATTATTGGTTGGATGATCTTTGTCTTCTAACAAAAGATCCTAATTATACCTTATGTATATTTCCCCCGATAAACTTGCCCTTTATTTTTAAAATCCAAGACATTTTTAGAAAGTTTTTTCCCTCTGAAGAACATAGCTTGCTCAGTACATTATAAGTCAGAAAAAAATTTTTTAGAAGTATGGTGGTGACATCTTATTGTTATAATTTACCTATTACCTTAAAAAAAATCTATTACTGTCTTCCAGAGGACTTTTTTAGTTCTAAAGCAGCCTCCTACATCTTCTGTGATGTAGGAGACAGGTCTTGCTGGATCACTGTCATCTTGCCAGTCTGATTTTTTTTTCTTTTTCTTTAGAAAATACACTGAATATGTTGGACTTGCTCTCTCAACTCTACTTAAAGCCCCCATGAATGATTTCACCACCGATGACTGTCGGGTGACTTCAGGACTTTGTTGAATATATTACACCTCTGTCTATGCAAGGAACAATTTAGTTAGGTTCTATTACATGTATCTCTATGTTGTTACAGAGATTCTTAGAATCAAGGTTTATTCTCCTTCCCGGTAATTAGTAATACATCATTTGAGTTCATAGTATCTAGAAACCTGGTATAAAATAGTGTTTGTTTGTTTCCCCTACCTACCCATAAACCTTGTATTTCTTGTCTTGTTTAATGATTACTAGGTATTTAATTGTAAAGGGTATTTTAAGAAGTTCTGTTTAGGTAATAGCTACTGCACAGCTGGGAGCTCATAATTGCTGCCTTGTAATAGAAACTTGCAGCTCAAGAATTTCTAACTGAAAGTTTTAAAATGATTCCATTTGAGGTAGATTAAAGATGAACTGAGCTACCAAATTATTCACTATTTGCTACTAAAAGCATATACATAAATGGAATGAAATCAAGCTTTTGATTTAGGAACAATAGTGATTTAAGTTACTGTTTTAACCATTTTTCTCTCAATTGCCTGGATTTAATTTTCATTTTGTACATTATAAAAATCATCTTTAAGTAAGTGTTAATTGTGTAAGTTCTACCCTTTTCTCCTTCTCATTATATCAGGTAGTTCTAGAATACACATGAGTAAAATGTTGGCTTATTGGATTCCTTATAAAAATAAATTTAGAGCATGATATGAGTGTTAATGTGGCAGTTTGGTTGTTCCAATAGTAAATTGTGGGTGAGACGGGGAGATGTATGGTTTTTGTTGTCAGAATGTCAGCTGTGCTCAGATGTATAATTTTTTATTTGAAAGAAATACACATGAGAGTGTACATACATGAAAGAGTGGCAGATGTCAGCTAAAGTAGTAGACTTCCGTTTGAACTGTTCAGCGATTCTTTTTTTTTTTTTTTTTTGAGACAGAGTCTCACTCTCTTGCCTGGGGAGAGTGCCGTGGCGTCAGCCTAGCTCACAGCAACCTCAAACTCCTGGGCTCAAGCAATCCTACTGTCTCAGCCTCCCGAGTAGCTGGGACTACAGGCACGCGCCACCATGCCCGGCTAATTTTTTTTTCTATATATGTTTTTAGCTGTCCAATTAATTTCTTTCTATTTTTGGTAGAGACGGGGTCTCGCTCTTGCTCAGGCTGGTCTCGAACTCCTGAGCTCAGGACGATCTGCCCGCCTCGGCCTCCCAGAGTGCTAGGATTACAGGCGTGAGCCACCGCGCCCGGCCTGAACTGTTCAGCAATTCTTGCATAGAAGAGTAAGTGATGGATTTTTGGATGGTTGGCATTTAACATGACCTGTTGAGTAAGTAGAGAAGAGAGAAAATAGGCTAAAGTCATAAAACATTATTTAACTTTAAAAAATAGTACTTTAAAACACAATGAAAATGAAAAAAACAATAAAAAATGAAACCTGATATAGTGATGCATAGGTAGATAATACTAATTGAAGAAAATTTGATATTAAGACAGGTTGAAAAATGTGGTTATGTGTAAGATCCTTGGCAGTGTCATTTCATGGGTGCCCAGATCAATAATGTGAGTATTTAATCTATAAATTGTCAGTTTTATTTAGCCTAAATACCTAGTTATATGTATCATCTCTTCCTGTGATACCTGACATTACGGGTGCCTCCTTTGTATGTTATCAAGAGATAGTACACATTTGGTGTACTTTAATAAAAATCATGTTTTTGAACATTATATATTGATTTCCTGAACTCTCTTCTGCATGTAGAATTGAACCTTCATATTCTGTTTTCTGAGTCTTGATAATGTTAAACTATTGCATTGTGGCACATCTTGCCCTAGACTATTGACAATACTTTTTAGCATAGGTACTTAGTCTGATAATGGTCTAAATATTTTCACTGTGCTTTGCCTTGTGGGGCTGCCGCCTAGAAATCCTAGATTGCCAGATGCTCCTATGGACCACTGCACAGCCAGAGCCTGGAATGTGTTGACAGTGATGTCCATCTACCCAGCGTTCCCCAATGTACTGCCCTTCCTTTTCTGTCACCCCTATGCCATTTTACCACCCAGTTTTTGCTCTTTGTGGGGACTTGGTCAATGGGAAGGTTTAAGCCTGTAGGAAGGAGAAATATTTGGTTCTAATTCCCAAGGCTACAGGGAGTTGGGGTGCCTATGAGGGTTATTTGCTGCTCCCGGGGTTGCTGGTTTGGTGTAAGGGTGGTATCCAGGTAATAGGTAGTGCCCTCAAAAACGTAATTAGGGATTTCATTATATCTTTTAACTCCCTGAGAACGTAACCACGAGTATAGCATATTAAGGCTATTTTGAGACTTGCATACATTCAGCCTTCAAGTACATCTTTGGAAATGTTATATATAAAAGTAAGGACTGTCAGTATTAAATGATGCTTTACTACAGAGTTTATTGTTGCTATAAGGTTTATATATAAACAATAAAAGTAAATAATTTATAAAAAAAATCAGTGTTTTTATTTATTTGCTCTTTAATGACTGGCTTTAGTCCTACATATCTCATGTGAAAATGACTTATTTATATATTTTTTTATTTCAGGGTATTATGAGGGTACAAACATTGTGGTTATACTTTATGTCTTTGCCTCACCCAAGCGAGGGTTAGAGGCATGCCCTTCCCCCCTACAATGCTCCCCGTGTCCTTTAGTTGCGGGTTTACCCCCCCATCCCCCTAATCCCTGGAGACTATTACTGCCATGTGAGCACCCTAGTGTTTATCAGTTAGTACCAATTTGATGGCAAGTACAAGTGGAGCCCATTCTTCCGATCTTGTGGTCCCTCACTTTGGATAATGGGCTTAAGTTTAATCCAGGACAAGAGGTGCTAGATCACTGTCGTTTCTTATGATTAATATTCCATTGTATGCATATACCAAATTTTAAAAATCCACTCATGAATTGATGGGCACTTGGGTTGTTTCCTCATCCTTGCAATAGTGAATTGTGCTGCCATAAACATTCGGGTGCAGATGTCTCTATTATAGCATATCTTTTGCTCTTTTGGGTAGGTGCCTGATAGTGCTATTGCTGGATCAAATGGTATTTCTATTTTTAGCTCTTTGAGGTATCTCCAAATTCTTTTCCACAGAGGTTGCACTAATTTGCAGTCCCACCAGCAGTGTAAGAGTGTTCCTGTCTCTCCACATCCTCTCCAGCATTTGTTGTTTTGGGATTTTTTTATAGAGGCCAATCTCACTGGGGTTCGGTGATATCTCATTGTGATTTTGATTTGCGTTTCTCTAGTGATTAGAGATGTTGAGCATTTTTTTTATATGTTTGCTAGCCATTATTCTGTCTTCTTTTGAAAAGTTTCTGTTCATTTCTTTTGCCCATTTGTTGATGGGGTTGTTTGATTTTTTTCTTGTTGATTTTTTTGAGTTCTAGATAGATTCTAGTTATCAGCCCTTTATCAGATGTGTAGAGAGCAAATATTTTCTCTCATTCTGTAGGCTGTCTATTCACTCTAATGATAGTTTCCTTGGCCGTGCAAAAGCTTTTTAATTTGATCAGATCCCATTTATTTATTTTTGTTGCTGCGGTGATTGCTTTGGGGGTCTTCTTCAAGAATTCCTTGCCTAGGCCGATGTCTGAAAGGGTCTTCCCAACATATTCTTTTAGAATTCTTAAGGTTTCATGCCTTAGGTTTAAGTCTGATATCCATCTTGAATTGATTTTTGTGAGAGGTGAGAGGTGGGGATCCAGTTAAAATGACTTATTTTTTAATACCTTTTTATTTACTAGGATTGTTCTTCATCTTCTGATTTTCAGTTGGTGATATTTTTTAACATGGGTCCAGCAGATTAGTGACCAGGGGACATATTTTGTTTGGCTGCTTTGTTATGCTTGTACAGTATATATCAAGAAGGCAGGTTAGGTAGGCAGCTATATACTTGGTCGCAAACCCACCTTATTCTCTGTTTGTTTAACTTATTGCATACATTTTGTTTTAATTGCAAGGCCCCTGTTGGCATTTGAGTTTGCAACCCTGTTGTTAAAGAACAGAGGGTAGGCATCACAGTATAGCAAAGCAATAGGTTTTGGAATTAGACCAAGTTAGGTTCAAAACCCCGTTCTGCCTATACCTTGTGCATTTCCTTGGACAAAGTAGTTGACCAAGTCTTGTTTACCTCATTTGTAAAATGGGGAAAACAAACTTATTTGTGAGGGTTAAATGAGATGACAATTTATATGCAGCATTTAGCACATAGCAGGTACCTCATAAGTGGTAGTGACTCTTATTATAGACAGTTAATGGAAGAATTGCTAGTGTCTTGGCAGTTTTCTTAAAATATTGGAAGCTCCTGTTTTTCTTTGATCCCTCATGTTCTTTCCTCGTATAATTAAATCTCTTAAGTTGCTTTTTGTGAAAATATGTAAGTGGGCATCTCCCTTAATATTTATTTGATGCTTCTTCTTCTTAGGAGAAAAATATTTGCTTTGCAATTCTCTTTTAATAAGTATCAATCATTCCAGTATTTCCGAGGTCACACAGTGCATGGGTCAAAAATATTTTATGCAAATATTAAAGTTTTATAATAAAAATGTTTCTTGATGACTTCTAGATTCTAAGGCTTAAATTCAGATTACCGGATAATATTACCTTGTAGGTTTTACGTTGGCAAAATACAGTCTCATAGAGGTCTTTATCCTACTGGAATCAGTAAGGTAAAATACATGTTCAAAGTATAACAAAAGACTTAATTTAGAAATTTTTGAAAAATAAAACAGAGCGAATGTTTAAGCTTGTACTGTTTGGTGTTTCAAACTAAATTGTACAAACTGGCATTATACTGGTTAGCTTGGGTTTAATGTTTAAATTCTTTATTCTTCATATTTTAGTCTTTTTGATTTAGCATGCGTATCATTGACACAAGAAGCATTACTCTCGAGGCGATAACACCACAGCATCCATATCGATGATGTTTCTCTTGACTATCACGTATGTACATCCTCTAACTAGGCCAGTCACACAATACAGAAGGGTAGACATTGCATATCTTATTTCAGAGTAGTGCCAGGACTTTGTCTCGGCTGGCCAGACGGTCTGCTTACAGCCCAACAGTTTCAGATGCCCTAGAAAATAAACAAAATGATGCAAGGAAAGTGTTTTAAAACAAAATGATTTACACATCCACCTGTTCTTTTCTAAAATGCTCTCACTTATTAGATAAGTATTGAAAAAAGAAACTCTCTCATTTTTTTTCTCTTTTGCATATATTCCCTATAATACTACTTTGAATGAGTGCGTGTCTAAACCAAAAATCAAAATGATCTGAACTTTTAAATTTCCAGTCAGTCTCTGGGAAAATTGTTTTATGGATTTAAAAACCTCAGTAAAACTAGTGCAGAGGGAAAAAGAAACATAATGACTTAATAAAACAATAAAATAATAAAATTATCACTTAATAAGATAGTCAAGAGAATAGACTTTCTTTTAATAACTAAACTCATGAAATGACATTAAGATCAGGTTGATAATAAAGGGGCCCTATTTAAATTAAATCTATTGAGACAACCTTTATTAATCTTGTTTAATGAAGACAAGGTCAGTCAGATGGTGAAAATCCTGACTTATGGAACATTGTAAAAGAAAGGTATCTTGATTGCTTTCTTTCTTTCTTTTCTTTTCTTTTTTCTTTTTTTTTTTTTTTAAGAGATGGGGTTCTTGCTCTGTTACCCAGGCTGGAGTGCAGTGCCATGATCATAGCTCACTGCTGAGCTTGAAGGATTCTCCTGCCTCAGCTTCCCAGGTAACTGGGACTAAAGGCACACACCACCACCTGGCTAATTTTTTAGAAAAATTTTTTGTAGAGATGGGGTCTTGCTGTGTTGTCCAAGGTGGTCTAGGACTCCTGGCTTCAAGCAATCCTCCTGCCTCAGCCTTCCAGGATTACATGAATGAGCCACTGCTTCAGGCCTGCTTGATTGTTTTCGATAACATGTGGGATTGGCCCCCACCTGGAGAAAGTGGATGGAGTAGTAACCAGGCTTCTTTTGAAAGAGAGAGAGCTTAAACTGGGTGAGACTTGTAGTCAGCATGTCCATCACTCAGAATCAGTTTCTGAAAGAATTTGACACTGCTGACCATGGTGTTTTATTAAATATTAGATATAAAAAACTATATGTTTGCTCCGATTGCTTCTCTGGCCTCTTTTTCGTCTTTGTTCCACATAGGTGAGGTTTCCTCCAAGTTGTCTGTCCTGCTTTTTTCTTTCTCTTTTCACCGACAAAGGTCTCAAACATATTTTTTTTCCCATCAGACACTTTTTAAAATTGTGGTATATTCACATATGTAAAATTCATTCTTTTAAAGTATACAATTAAATAAATTTTAGTATTTTGCATAATACCTTGTGCAGCCATCACTACTAATTGCAGAACTTCGATTACCCCAAAGAGAAACCCTCAATGGATTAATAGCCGCTACCCATTCCCTTTCCCTAGACCCTGGCAACTGTTAATTTTCTTTCTCTCTTTATGGAATTGCCTATTCTGTACATTTCATGTAAATGGAATCACACAACATGGCCTTTTGTGACTGGATTCTTTGACCTAGCATAATGTTTTCCAGATTTATTCATGTTATAGCATGTATCAATACTGTGTGATTTCATTTTGTGGATGAATATTATTCCATTGTATGAATATATAATACCATATTTATCAGCTGGTGGATTTGGATTGTTTTCACTTTTTGACTATTAATGAATAATGCTGATGTGAACATTTATGAACAAGTTTGTTGTTGACATATTTTCAGTTGTCGTGGGTATATGCCTAGAAGTGAAATGTCTGGGTCATATAGTAACTCTGCACTTAACTTTTTGAGGAACTGCCAAAATGCACCATGTTATAGTACCACCGGCAATGAATGAGGATTCCAGTTTTTCCACATACTTGTCAACGTTTGTTGTTGTCCATCTTTTTCATTATAGCAATCCTAGTGGATGTGAAATGGCGTCTCTTTGTAATTTTGATTTTATGTTTCCTTAGTGACTAATGATGTTGAGTATCTTTTCATGTGTTTATAAAACGTTGTGTATCTTCTTTGAAGAAAAGTGTATTCAGATCTTTTGCCATTTTTAAGTTGGGTTATTTGTCTTTTGATTGTTGATTTATAAGAATTCTTTCTATATTTTCGTTACTCAAAGCCCTATCAGGTACGTGATTTAAAATTATTTTCTCCCATTTGCAGGCTGTCATTACACTTTCTTGATGATATCTTTTGAAGCACACAAATTTTAAACTTTGATGATTTGATGAAGTCCAGTTTATCTATTTTTTTCTTTATATTTGTATGCTTTTTGTGTCATAGCTAAGAGACCATTGCCTACTCCAGGGTCACACAGAGTTGTGCCTGTATTTTCTTGTAAAAGTTTCATAGTTTTAGCACATATATTTAGGTTTTTAATCCTGGAACAATTTTTGTATATGGTGTGAGGCGTGAGGTCCAACTTCATACTTCTGCATGTGGATATTCTGTCAGCCCAGCACCATTTGTTGAAAAGACTATTTCTGCATTAAATTGACTTGGCATCCATGCCAAAACCAATTGTTCATAAACGTATGGGTTAATCTTTATTTCCATGATCTATAGGTCCTTTCTGTGTTTCTACCACATAGTCTTAATTATCGTAGCTTTGTGGTAAGTTTTGAAATTGGGAAATGTGAGTACTCCAACCTTGTTATTCTTTTTCTAGATCGTTTTAGCTATTCAGAGGTCCCTTGTAATTCCATATGAATTTTTGGATCAGCTTGTCGATTTCTGCAAAGATAAAATCAGATGGGATTTTTTGTAGGGATTTTATTTAATCTGTAGGTCAGTTTGGCAAGTATTGCCATTGTAATGATATTAAATCTAATAGTCCATAAACACGGGATACATTCCTTTTATTTAGGTCTAATTTCTTCCAACAGTGTTTTCTAGCTTTCAGTATACAAGTCTTTCACTTTTTTTGTTAAGTTTATTACTAAATATTTTATTCTTTTTCATGCTTTTGTTTAAAAAAAGGGAAAATGATAAAGCATGTATGGCAAAATATGAACATTTGGGGAATCTTGGTTGAAGAGTATACAGGAATTCTTTATACAATTCTTTCATCTTTTTTATAAGTCTGAAGTTATTTCAAAATAAAAAGTTAAAAAAAAAAAACTATATGAAAGGAAGGTAGGGCATCTGATAGACCTAGAAATTAGCTCTAGGATCCCCAGTACTAATTATTGACTGCCAAGTCTTATTTCTAGGGGTGGGCAAAAATGAAGTGCTTTTCTGAGTTCAGGACTCCAGTTATAATATCTCATTTCAGTTTTGGTAGTCATCATTATGCCAACAATCAGACAAATTAATGTCTTTTCAAATTCTAATTATTGAAAAAGCTGGGTCATTCCAAATGGAATAGGCCCCAAATCTTCAGGAGAAATGTATTTACTTTTTAAGCATCTAAGCAAGAGCTGCAATGATAGTTAGCATTATGGTGTGTGTGTGTTGGTGGCGGGGGGGGGGTATTTAAACCATATTTCCCCTTTATTGTTCTAAATGGTTTCCTGAAAATAAACTATCAGTAAATTTCTTGTTATTTTCCTCTGCGAGTACAGGGTTTTTTTTTTTTTTTTTTTTTTTTTTTTGAGACAGAGTCTCACTCTCTTGCCTGGGGCGAGTGCCGTGGCGTCAGCCTAGCTCACAGCAACCTCAAACTCCTGGGCTCGAGCAATTCTACTGTCTCAGCCTCCCGAGTAGCTGGGACTACAGGCATGCGCCACCATGCCCGGCTGATTTTTTTCTATATATATTTTTAGCTGTCCAATTAATTTTCTTTCTATTTTTGGTAGAGACGGGGTCTCGCTCTTGCTCAGGCTGCTCTCGAACTCCTGAGCTCAGAACGATCCGCCCACCTCGGCCTCCCAGAGTGCTAGGATTACAGGCGTGAGCCACCGCGCCCGGCCAGAGTACAGGGTTTTTTAAGGGAGACAAAACTATGTATTGCTGGTTATTGACCATGGCATTAAAAGCTTATTCTTGGGTACTTCTGTGCTTGATAAATTACTTATTTTGGTAGAGTGATATATTGTCAGTTTTCACTTACTTCCATTTCGTGAGACCAAAGTTTTAAGTTTTTTCAGAACACATGCTTTGTTCTGCAAACATTTGTGTGTGTGTGTGTGTGTGTGTGTGTGTGTGTGTGTGTGTGTGTGTGTGCCAGCCACACACAGTGGGCCCTCCATATCTGCAGATTCCACATTCGTGGATTCAACCAAACACTGATAAAAAATATCTGTGGTAAAGAAAACAATAAAAGTAACAATATAACAATAAAAATAATACAAGTAAAAAATTCAACATAACAACTATAATATAATAACATTTACATTATATTAGGTATTATGAGTAATCTGGAAAATATACAGGAGGATGTGCATAGGTTATATGCAAATACTATGCCATTTTATATTACAGACTTGAGTATTCTCAAATTTTGGTTTCTGAGGGAGGTCCTGGAACTAATCCCCCACGGATACTGGGGGACAACTATCCAAATATTACATACATATACATATACGAACACGCACACACATACATACACACATACTTAATGTATTTTTTATTTAGGAACAGTGAACATAGTGATTGAGTTTTTATTGAATCAACCTGTAGAGCCAGAACTGTGTTTTATTCATCTTTATATACCTAAAAATTAAATGAATGTTTGAGGTTTTGAACTGAAAGTAGGAACCTTAGAAACTAAACTAGACCTTCCTGCTCATTTTACAGATTGAGAAGCTGAGGTCCAGAGAGAGTTAATGTCCCTTGTCCAGGGTTTCTTTGCTCACTGTCTTAACCAAGACAAACATCAACCTAATACTTGGTGATGATGTACTTTAAAGGTGTTAGTCATAGATGAGTAGGTTGTGGAAGTACATTTAGAATTTGCTTCTTTCTCCCATCTTTATGCACATGTGCACATACATACTCCCATAAGTTCAGTAAACTCCATGTACCTATCTCCATCGCTGGTGTCGAAAAACCCAGTTTACTCATACGTGTTCCCTGATCTCACCAAAGCCAATTTGTTTCCAGCTTCCTGAAATTAAAACAAGGCCTGTTTTGGGTGCTATAAACAAGAGCGGTAGGAGGAATCTTTTTTAATGGATTGGGTGCTTGTGATCAGTGTCAATGTTGTAAACTGTGAAAATAATTGCTGTGTAACACAATATTAATGTGACCACTTGATGAATTTTTAAATAAATATACTTTTTAAAATTCAAGGCATGTTATCCAAATTGCAACAATTTTCAGGTGAAAGTTTTCTATGCAATGACAAATATTCTCATGTAACTTAAATCCAGTAGGTACCTAATTTGACTAGAATGTGGCTAAAAGATCTATATAGTTTTAAAAGACAGAAGATTAGCCAGGCATGGTGGCATGCCCTTATGATCCCAGTTACTTGAGAGACTGAGGAGGGACGATCACTTGAGCCTAGGAGTTTTGAGACCAGCCTGGGCAATATAGCGAGACCCTGTCTTTGAAAAAAAAAGACATGGGATTTGATATCCCCCTGTTGGTATGTTTATTCAAAAGAGAAACTGCTGAATTAATTTTTAAAAATTAGTTAATGGGAGTCATTTTTAAGTTTAAATTCAACTTTTAGTCATTTTCATGTATTTTCACCGTTTTATTACAGTTGTTTCTGCCTCTATTCTGAGGAAGGTATTTCCAGTTATTACTCAAAACGATCAAACAAAAAATTGCCTAACTGATACATCCAATGAGACTCCCCCGCCAAGATCTGGCAAGATATTTTCCATTTTCAGAGTTTTCTTTAGACTTTAATAATGTATGCAGTAAGTTAGAGTGTTCATAAGCCACTAGTTATTAGTGATTTATGCTATTATACTTAAACACAGCACATAATGACAATGGACTTTACCTTTGCCCAGAAGACCTCAAGTTTAAATTAGAGAAATAATACAATAACAGAATGAGAGAATCAGGATATCTATTTCCAGTTGGCCACTGTGAAACATAGACATGTAAATGATTATACCATGCTTTTTTCCTTGTCTTATTTGTTTGTATCTATACCATACGGGATAGAAATAGTTTTAGATATAAAAGATGTGCTTATTTTTCAGACAATGAATCAAGATAATTTTAAGTTACTTAGTAGAGAATACTATTTAGAAATCAGGGGTTTGCATTAATTTGATTTTTCTTTTTAAAGTACAATTGACCCTTGAGCAACACAAGGCTAGGAGCACCAGCTGTCATGCAGGAGAAATTTTTCATATGACTTTTGACTTCCCCAAAACTACTAATAGGCCACTGTTGACTGGAAGCCTTAGAGATAACATAAAGTCGATTAACACATAAATATAACAGTAGTGTCTGCATGTATTTTATGTGTTTATGACATACCTAACATTTCCTTAATTTTTTTGATATTTCTAGACTACATGGTTTGTCTCCAAGTTTCTTCCAAAGTGTTGCAAATCTCCAAAAATTTTTCTAATATGTGTATTGAAAAAAATCTGAGTATAAGTGGACCTATGCAGTTCAAACATGTGGTGTTCAAGGGTCAACTATAGTTGTAGGAGAAAAGACCATTGCTTTGAAAAGGGAAAATAAGAGTCTACGTATGTCTAAGAGCATTTTACAGAATAACGGTTCGTCTTGGCTTTGGAGTGTGTTTTCAATGTTAACTAAACAACCAGATTTTCTTGTCAACTTTGGAAACTGCTGCGGGCTAGCTTGATTCATGGCACAAGCAGATGGCATCCTGTTTCTGGCAAAATGGACAGAAAATTCCTTAAGCGCCCACCTGCATATGTTCTGGTCTTTATTAAATCCTGTGTACTTTTAAAGTTAAATACTCTCCCCAGTTTTAACAAATACATTTATTAAAGTTGAAATTGGAGATAACACAAAAATAGCTAAGATTTAGTCTTATTTTAGATCCTGTGATAGACCAAAAAAAAAAAAACAAAAAAAACTGCACACCAGAAAATGTTTTATGCCTGCAAAATACTACTACATGTATATTATATGTGTAGATAGTGATACATAAGTGTCTTCCCAAGGGAAAATTTATCCAAAATATTATTACTAAAATTTTTTTTTCACTTCACACCTTTAGGTCAATTTCAAGAGGTTTTTTTTTTTTTGTGATGTACTTTATAATGGTCCGAAATTTGTAGTCAGGAGTTTTCATTGGTTATCTATGAGAGCTCACTCCTATTTTGAGTTTTATATTCTCTAGTCCCACGTTCGTGTCTCATTTGAAGTCCGGGATTGTGGTATGTTCCATCTTCACTGTGGCCTGCAGGGTCTCGGCAATAGCACTGCTAGCTCCTTAGGCTAGTTGAAATGCACACTTAGAATCTTGTTTTCCTCTTTAATCTGTCTGTTCTTTTTTCCTGCAACTACAGTTGACCCTTGAAATGCACACTGGGCTCTGTATTTTTGCTTACAAGCTTATGTCCCACCTCACAGCAGTCAGGAGTCCATCTGCACCGTCGCATGAGAAGTCAATAGGGAGTGACACAGAATGAACTCTGCATAGCCACTGCTACTACTGCTCCTTACTGTGTGGAATTTTAGAGTTTATCACCAAGTGTTTTCAGCTTGTATGTGTAAACCGAAGTCTAATTTTAATATGTTTTTGAACATGTATGATAATGTTCCAGTTAATCGTAGTTCTGTAGAGTTATTCATTCTTTTAACTGCAAAACTGTTTTTCATTTAACATTTAAGATTCCTAAGACAATGAAGAAAGATCAATGAAGCTATCCTTAGTTTTCACCTTTTATTGAGGCAGTATTATTTTTGACATTGATGTATTGTCCTTTAAAAATGCACCATTTGTCAATTTTCTGACATTTTTATAACTACCTACTTAGCCAGTATATACTTAAAGAAAAAATAATATATATTCTTTATATTTGAGTATTTCCAAGTCTTATTTAATTGTGATGGTTACTCTCCTTTTCTTCCCTCTATGATTTACAAGTTGTATTCACATGGCTTAGAAAAACCCAAGGGATCTTTGGCGATGGTTCTTATTAGAAGAACTGTCTTATTCTTTTATTTCGATGAAGTGTTCATTTATTTTTATATATCTTTTAGATAAGGGCTTGGTTGACCTTTCAAGTGGGTTCATTTGCTCAGATGAGTTCATTTTTAAAATGTGTTCTTTTTAATCATTACAATTGACACTAATTGTTTCTCTTTGGGTGTATAATAAGGATGCTAACTATGGAATAGGTCCAAGAGATCATCTTTGTTTTTTACCCTTTGGGAAGGAACCAGCTGAGAGACAGATCCAGAAATCTTATTGGTCTTACTTGTGTCACACTTATTGATTGAAGAGTCCTCGCCACAATTTTCAAGTCTGTGTCTTTCCCAATCATTCTATTTGTTATTGAATTAGGCTCTTGGAATATGCGACCATATGCTGAGTAATGTAGAGAACAATTGCAATTCTGCTTACAACCTTTAAAACGAAGGCTATGGTATTGAATTATGTGACAGCACAGTTTTAGAATGGGGGTGGAGGTAGGTGGGTGGGCCTTACCAAAAAGCAACTTGCAGAAATTGCAAGAGTGTTTACATTTGCCAGAGAGCTGCCTTCTTAACTTCCCATTTTATGTTTTAAAGAAATACATGCCATGGAAGAACAGAAGGTTTAAAACACGTTAGCAGTTTGGTTGAGTGATAATGAATACATTTATTTCCACTCTTAAGTTCTTCAGTGCATAACTATATCCTTCTCCATCCTCCCCCTTCCCATTTATTTTCGATCTGTCTTTTCTTGTTTGATTTAAGTTGCTCTTCATTTCTTAATAGGATACATTGAAAATAGGCAGTATTCTCTGTAACTTCGTTGCTAAGAAAAATTCAAGACATTTTAAAGTGGATTCTTGACCTGCATTTTATAGGAAATAAATTGTTGACTAGAGAATTAAACATTCATGAAGTAGACTGAAGAGTTTCCTCTCTCTATTTTAATATTTATAAAGATACAGTAAATTGTCTCAGGATGTAGCTAAATTGAGATAGAGAAATTCTGTGGTTTTTCCCTGAAGAAGTATGTAAAGACATAGTGTACATATATTTTGGTAGGAAGTTGCTATTTTGGGAAGAGCTAAGTTTATAGTTAATTCTTTCATTGAAATAAAATATATAGCCAGGCAAGGGAATATCTAATTAGAAACAAATTTTAGCAGGATTAAAATATTTTTAGTATTTATTCACATGTATAACTGTTTAAAATGTTCTCTCCTGTTTATAGCACACTTTTCAAGGGGAGTTCGCTGGTGGTTCTTTTTCTTTTAGTTGGTCATTCCGTGTTCATTTCTAAAGCTGGTTTTATTTGCTCTTTTTCTCTGAAGGACATTCTGTTTATTCATATTTCCTGATCTTTTTATGTATCTTATATATCCATAAATTCTTACCTATCTTTAGCCCTTTTCTGTTCTTGAGGTTTTCAATGTTAAGCATTCATGCATCAACATTTCTTTACAATTAAACACACAAATACTTTTACATGCATGTATTCACACACACATACACATACATACCAGCCTGGGTGTTTTTCTGTTTAAAAGTGTCAGTTCTTTTTTTTAGTTTTGTTGATGTGAGTTGTTTATCATTCCATTTCTTCCTTCATCATTTTTCACTTATTTTTTATGAAGCTTTGTCTCAGCTGCTTTGAATGGGGGCAGCATATTCATTTCAGCTAAATTCTTGGCATATACTCATGTTTGCTTATCTGTATGTCCTTGAATTAATAATCAATTATTCTTCATCGGCAGTCAGTAAATTCATACACTGCTCCACATCAATCGTTCCTGAAAGTATGTAGTATTTTTATCCACATATTATATGTCTGTACCATCCAAAAGCAATTTCTACTCCTTAAGACATGACTTGAAAAGAAGAGGAATAAAACATTAGGCCTTTTAAATAACCTGATCTCTCAGCACGTTGTACCTGCTCACTCTTATTCTCACAGGGGTACTGGTTTTGTTTTCAGAAGCACCAAAACCATGGAGTTCAGTTTAATTTAACTGGTAACTGGTTCCTGTTCACAGAGTAAAGGCTAACTGCAAACTCTCATACTGTGAGTAGCTTTCCCCACAGAAGAATGAAAATAATAATTGGTACTTGAGTAACCTGCCTAAGATATTGGTCTGGGAAATTCAGACTTGAAGTCTAAGTAGTTACTTGTTTTGAGGGAAAAAGAGATTGACCATTTTGAAAATGGGGTAGATTATACTTTGAGTTCATTTAGACAGTGTTTTACATGTGTAGTTGAGGTGAACAGGTTGGTGTGGATTAGATCCTGCTAGAGAGAATAGGTTATAAACAGTTTCCGTGGCAACATTCTTTACCCAGTACTTAACATAAGCTGTTTTAATCAGGAGACCCATTTGGAGATGTTTTATGAAATTTTGGCATGAATGGAGTGAGGGGGAGATTTGAGAGTAAAGTGCTAGGACTAGTAACCTTCCCAAGTTTTGTTTTTGTTTTTGTTTTAATTTTCTTTTTTCTTTTCCTCCCCAAGTTTTAATCGCTTTTTGTGTCACAGTCTCTTATGGGAGCATACCATGAATAACCATCTACATAAATTTGCTGTCTTACTTGGTTCTGTTATTCAGAGACAGGTTTTTCATTTGAAGTTAATATTATTATCCCTAGATCAGTGGTTCTCGATACTATCAGACCTCCGTCCACTTGTTAGAGCAAGTATTTTATGATGCTCTCTTTAACCTATCCTGAAGTAAAATTGATATATACCATGTAAACTACCTCACACGTAAGTCAAAAGTAATTACACAGTAATACTTAAGTAACATAAATTAGAAATAATAAGGAAATAATTTAGAATAAAAAATTTGTATTTCAATATGTAAATGCTTAAGCATACTACACTAGGAGACATAATGAGGTAGTCAAATGCATATATATAAAGTCACCGTAATTGTGGCCTTTTCAAATGCAGATCAATGAACGTATGTTTCATTGACAGCTCAAGTACCACCAGTGGTATTGCTATTGGTGATGTGATTTTTCAGAAAGGTAAGCAACCTTGGTAAAGTTGAAACAAAACAAAATACAATCTTCATCTATTTAATTGGTAATTGCATTCCTAGAAACTCAGAGTATAGTAAAATTGTGTAAAAATGTCTTATGTTTATGTGTAGAACAGATTTAAGTTTGAGGCTTATATAATTATGAATGGATTTTCACCCACATGCATGTCTGGTAGGACATTCTTCACTTTGTGGGAATATCCATGCATTCCAAGATGTCTAACATACATGTCTCTTTCTCTACCCCTCTGTCTCCAGGGTTAGGGGAGGAGAGAACTCTAAATTTTGGCAGCAACCTCAGTTACTGTAGTAGCCAAAAACATGTTAGCGAATTTCCAAAGTGCCTCCTAGCAGATGCGTAGCCCTTATTTTAAACCACTGCCAGAGGAGTAATCAATGGGAAATAGTTCTAACAGTCCACTTTGTCTCCAGTAAGGCAGTGTGGCCATTCTTGGTAGTCATGCTTCCAGAGATAATGACCTTTACCACAGAATATATAGAATAAATGAAACTCACAAAAAGCCATCATCACATTGTAGCATGCATTGAAATATAGCATTTGCCTTGGTGGAAAGTGTATAAACCTATTATTCTTTTTTAGGGTTAAGGTCCTGATTTGGTGTTTGGGTATTCTCCGAAATTACACAACTTGTACAGATGTTCTTAGGTGTGTTTTTCTGGGGAGATGGTTTTCCGTACATCTTTAAAGGAGTCTCTGAGATCTTGATGGAGCATAACAGGTATGGAAGGAGCCTGTTCTCTTTACCTGAACCTTGGAGCGCAGTGGCATACCTTTACCACTACTTCTTACCTTTTGCCCAGAAGTAGGGATTAAAATCCCAAAATTGAAGAAATTCATTTTTGAAAAATTATAGATCTTTTGAAACCATGGCATTAAAACTCATAAGGAAAGCTAATATATTATCATTGGCTCTTTATTCTTTCACATTATAGGAGAGGAATTTTAATTATTGCATAAAGCTTTCTAGGATATCAGTTACAAAAATAAGCTTTTGTTAAAAAAAAATAAGCATTTTATATTGTAACGAAGTCTAACATTTTGAAAAAGAAAATTTAAAAAAATGAAAGACTTTTCTCTTTAACTCTACTCTCTCCCAGTTATTCTTATATTTGTGACTGTATAGTTCATTCCCTATGGAAATTACTTTTAAGACATGCAGTGACATTAGGACAGATTTTACTTAGTTGATGCAGCCTCTTACTTTTGCTTGCAACTTATTCCAAGAAATATTCAAGAAAAATCTTTGTTCCCTAATAACTTAGTATGATATGAAAAAGGCATTAGCATATAATCTTTTTCTGCCCTTGAAAAATGTCAGCAATATTCTTAGACCTCTCTCTAAATGCTTAATTTAGGTCAGATAGTATCTCTTCCTAATAATCTTTTTAGAGTGCTGTATCTGTATCCCTCATCTATCTATGTTTTTCTATATCCTAATTATTTGGGAGTTGGCTTCAGGATTCTTTCTTCTATTAATAGTATTCTTCATTTTTCCTTTTTATTTGCCATCAATATTAATGTGTGCCTGGTAATACATTTTCCACTATATTAAGTTGGAAAATTTTAAAAGCTTTCATCAAATTTTGCCGAGACAAAAGGTGTACTTTTCTAACACAATGTGAATGATGACCCAATTTATGCTTCCAAGCAAGGATGTCGTGGAGAAAAAGTGTTAATGGGGACTTTTCTTATCAGGTGGCACCTAAGATAAAATGAGTTCCATAGGTTAGATGAAATTTAAACTGTTTTTAGACCAAATTCTCTAAATGATTAGGTTGTGTTGGAGATGAGTTATTAGGTCAGTCAAGAAGGCCAAAATAGATATAAATGAGAAGCTAATTAATTTCCTGCTTCTGCTTCTGCATTTAAACAGTGTAAAATGTTCATGCATCAACTCTTTGACTTTGTCATTTACTTTCCAAGGACAATTGCAGGCAGTAGCTAGTTCCCCATGAGCTAAATTCAGCTCTTTCCTGAGTTTACTTTAAAAAATAATCATCTTTGCCAGATTTCAGCTTCTGAGTTGCCTGTTTTCAAATCAGTAAAAATCATTGTCAAACTGTGATTGCTGTGTATTGCTTACCTAGAGTCACAAGAAACTTTTAGACAAGTTTTGCTGTTCTGTATTACGATGAGATAGTGAGAATTATATAGTACATGGCACATTATTGGGAATCAGGAGGTTCTAGATTTTAGAACTAATTCCACTGACTTGACTATTAACTTTGGAATAATAAAATTATCTTAACTATTGTTTTAGTTTTGTCATCATTAATAAAATGGGAAAGAATGATATTTGGGCCCTTTCATTACCATGATTTTGACAGGTATTTTTTTCCCCTTTTTGTTAACTTATGGGAATGGTTAATTGTATTAGTTTAACTTTGAAAATTTTTGCTAACTTTTTTTTGGGAAAAGGCATGTATGAGTATGAGAAACATCATAAAATCTGTAAGGGTTTATGATGAAAGGGAAGTCTACTTCCTCCCCGGACTCCTCGGTTTCATGGGGCTCTTTCTCAGAGCCAACCACTATTGCAATTCTGTCCATCCAGAAATATTCCATATATACATGAGCACATGTGCATGTAATAATTATGCCCTTTTTCACCAGTTAAACATACTTATTTTAAACATTGGTATTCTTTTGAAATAAGTTACATGTAAATAATAATAGCTGTAATTAATAGTAAATTAATGTCATTTATTTGCTAGACTATTATACTCTAGTCTTTATTAGAAAGTAATTTATGTGCAGTTAGTACTTTTCTTCTGCTTTAAAGATGGGGAAGATATGTGGTATCATTTCCAATCTTTAATATTTTTAAACAATACTAATTGTGATGGCAATTTACATTTCTTTACATTTGGTTCAAATGTTTTAAAAACTTACAATGTCAAAACCGTCAATTTTCATATGGTGTAGAAAGTGAGGTGATTATTTTCAGGGTGAAAAACATCCAATGTCTAAAAACATATCCAAGTCAAACTTTTGTCAGAGCTAGTTATGTAGTTGAGGCCTCTTGGCCTCTTATACATTGTTGCATCTAGACCATCAGTAATATAGGTAGCCACACATGTTCAGTACACTGTTCTTTTGCCTCTCAGTTGTTGCTCCATGAATTAATATAAATGTGTTTGCAGACAGGATTTGTCTTAGGAGTTTTGCAGAGCTTTGCCCTGAAGGAATATGTAAGCATGTTGGTTTGCATTTCAAATGCTCTTACACTTGGAAGGGCATCTCTGAAAGACAGTAACGGCTGTATCCCACAAGGCGCCACGTTTCTCAGACCTAAAGGTTTGGATTTGCTTTGTAAAGCAAAGTGAATCTGTTAAAAACTACAGGATGAGAGCTGACAATGGAGTGCCCCCCCC